>CAJNIZ010005458.1:5831-119297 GCA_905231905.1 Symbiodinium pilosum
GGGGGGCCGGGCATATTAAAGCGGGTCCAACATTAAGCCTCTCCAAATGTTTCAGCATCGAAGTTCAGAAGTCTACCGCTTTCGAACTTCATTGCCAGTAGGAGATTCATGGTTTCTGATTGCAGTTCCAGGTTCCAAAGGTAATAGACCGCGCACTTCAGACTTGAAGGCCTGGCGCATAGTTTTCTGGCCTCACATAGACCTTCCCCAGGCTTCGTGGAGCAGAAAAGGTTACAAAATTGGCACCACAAGTCCCGCAATTAATTAGGGAGTACTAAGCACTTTTCCAGAAGCTTTAGTGGTGGTCTCCGCACATACGGGATTCAGCATTATGACCTTCTGGTAAAGAGACGCCCATCATAATATTGAGTTTTTTGGCGTTAGTCTCCAGTCGCCTGATTGCCGCAATTGCCTGAAGACCCACAGGTACAGGAGCCTTTGCAAAATTGTTGTTGCCTTTTGGGTAGCTTCAACGAATCCAGTTTTGGGGTCAATTGGGAAAAATTGAGAACTCAGCGTGCTGAAGCACCAAGGCTTGTTCCACAAGTTGACCATGGGCTTTGCAGTGGTCGGAGTCATAAATGGAGTTCTCATGCAGGAAACCTTCAAGGCGTCGGGGGCCAACAGCGGGTTGACTATTTTGTTTGTACAGAATTCATGGCAGGTGCACTAGGCAAGAAACAAAAAAAGCGCATTCCGGTCAGCGTATGTCAAGCAGTGTAACAAAGTCACAGCATGTCACAGCCAGTCGGCACTTTGAGGCCAGATTCTTGGGGGAGGATTTGCTGGCTTCTTGGGCTTTACGGCGTCTAGTTTTGTAGTCGAGCATGCTATGGATTGACGAAATATCCCCGGAATGCCTCGTGATGCCTCGTGCCAAGGCTTCTGTCCTGAATGAAAGCTTGCTTACACAGGGATGTCCCTGTATCTGACGATATACGGGAAACCCTGCATGAGCTCCAGCAGGTGGCTCACATGGACGACACGGTCATGGTCCGTGAGAAGCAGCGAGCTATGCGCACGCACGTTACGAAGATGTCCGCCCTCTTCCATGATGCAGACACTTCTGGAGATGGCCGGCTGGATATTGAAGAGTGCCTTCGAGGGAATGGTCGCCGCACAAATATGCACATGATACCCCTCTAGGTTGTGACGGCACTGATCACTTAAACGCCTGCAACTTCTAGCAGTGACATGACCTTCTAGCACGAACATGAACGCTAGCATGACGGTCCTTCAGTGTTAATGAATGCTTTTGCGTTGATGTGGCGCTGCTTTGGCTGACACTGGCATACTATTCCACGTGCGTGGCTTTGGTTTTATCGTGGAGGTCAGCAAACACCCGCCGTTCTAGTAGTTCATACGCCCCGCACTGTGAATCCTTGACAGATGCCTTGTCGTGGTCCCCCCCCATCAACTTTGCTGGTCTAGAGTGCTGAGTTTCTCCATCCGCTGCATGAGGTTCAAGCATATCTTGCAGCACTACGAGGTCAAGATATGGTTGGCAGCAATGGATTTGGATGTCAGCGACATTGAGGAGAGTGTTTGGCCATCTTGGGATCGTGGGTATCTGTTCTTGAGTGCGGATGCCTCAGGGCCTGCGGTCCGCATCACGCAACTAGAGTTGCTAAATGTTTGGGTTTCTCAGTTTGAGACAGCCTGGGTTCGAGAACACAATCTCAGCAGCAAAATCCAAGCCCAGAAGTCCTGGACCCCTCGTTCAATTGGCATAAGGTTGAGCTTGAAGAGGTTCGTAAGGCAGCCCTGCAAGCCAGGAATATCTCTCACGTATGCTCAAGCAATTCCATATTACTTCACGGTGCTTGACCTCTTGGGCAGAGTGAATGATAAATAGGGAAAAGAACCTGGCCATTGGCAAGTGTGTAGCCAGTCTACGAGGGTCAGCTGCGGCCGGACTCTCAGTTTAGGAACCACATTGAAACCTGCTGTGAGCCTGGTGTTTTTCCTTGATCCGTATGTAGATTTCCGCCATGTTGGGCGACAGTTGTTTCAGCACTCTCCTGCACGCACGGCAGATTCGCGGCAGGAGTCCATACATCTGTCTGGGCCTGCTGCGGGATTGCACAAAAGTAGTCAGGCCCATAACAGTAGCCAGGCCCATAGACACGACATCTCTTTACATAAGCAATACGCGGTATCCTTGATTGTGCCAGCTTTCAACTTAGATGTTTGACACTACTTCTGCTGGGTGTCCTTCATAACCTGGTTTCCTCTTGCTGGTTTTTGAACCACTGCCGCTGATGACTTTACGGGCCCAACAACGGGGCAGGGTGCACTATTAAATCCACAACTCCTCAGAACTGCTGATGATAGGAGCTTTTCGACATGCTGGACACCGGTGGAGATGGTCGCCTTTCTGCAGAGGACATCAGCAAACTGTAAGTGTAAGATGGGCCACTACAGAAGATTGCAGGCGAGGCTGGCAGTCAATGACAGAAAGCCGGCCAATTCATAGACTTGGTTCCATGGCAGGAGCATTCATTTTAGGATCCAGGGCATAGCCCCAAAGTAATCTGAGCCCTGCTTCCTGCGGTCAAAACTAGCGCCATCCTCGAGGCCACTACCATTCTGGGTTCATTGAAAGGGGTGGAATTGTAAGAAAGGCCCACGACACGGATCAGGGTGCCTGTGCCAGGTGGGCGGCGCACAGCGGCCCTTGAGCCCCCCCCTTTTCTATTGAAGCAGTGCAAATGCAAAATGGTGTCATTGTTTTTGTGGCTTTGCAAGAGTCGCGGTGGTTATGGTGGCAGTGCCAGTGGTTCCAGTGCTGGAACAGTTCTTCCACTTGATCTAATTTCAGTGTCGGGCTCCACGACTTTTTCCAGGGACCGAGGATTTGAAGGCCTCTTCGTCCGAACCAGGCAGACAAAAGGGGGCTGCCAAAGTGCGTAATACACCGAAAAACAACCCGCACTTTTGGAAGAACTTGGCCCCTGAACCACTGATGGTCAACATGGTGTCACAGATGATTTTGCAGCAGATGGGTCCTTGACTTCTACTGCCAATCTTTGTTCTGGGGCATAGAGACACTCTGATTGACACTGCCCCTCGAGATAGCCACAATATGTCATGGAAGTTTTCCCAAATCATCCCCAGTATAATCCCTATTTCTAATCATCCCGAAACCTTAAACCCTTGACCTCGTTTGAGGAACACTTAGATCTCTGCAGGAGCTGGTCAACGGTGTTTCACGGCTCAGGGGGGCAGCTCGCGCCATGGCCGCTTGTCCCTCACGTTTGGGCGGCAGTGTAGGCCCTGGGCCCTGGGGTCCACGCAGCAATGATCCTACTTGTGAAAAGGATGGGTAGACGACGTACAAGGGGCACCCCAGAGAGCAAGTCCTACGATGGAAGGAATCCAGCTGTTGACATGGGATGAGGGAATTTGCAAGTATGTTGAAATGCGGGCTTGATGTCACGAGGCAGGGAAGCAGGGCGCTCAAGGTGCAGGATTTGAGGATTATAATTTTGGATCGTTTTAGCTTCTGATTTGGGGGTTTCAGTTTTCAGTGGTGAGAAGGGGTTGTGAATCGGGGCGCGCCCTGGGCATGCAAGTCCGGCGGACTTTTTCCTTTTGGCCTGCATCCTTGGGTGTTCAGCGGTTCAGGCTGCAAATCGAGGCTTTTGTATCCATCAGCAACAAGTGGTTGAATTGGATTGGACTGCGTAGTGTAGGTTTAGGCTTCTGGGTTGCTCTTTGACATTGTAAGTACTGAGATATCCAGAGAGAGGGCAGTATTTGAAAGGACATTGCTGGCAATAACAACACGTGTCACATGATGTCCCTTTGTGCAATCATGGCTCTGGCCCTTTCGGAAGTTGGTTAGGATGGGCCCGAGGATTCCGCGTGCGAGAGACTGGCGTAATAAATGAATCTAGCATTTCTTACTTGCTAGACCTAGTCGCATGCCAGCACCTTCTGAACTGAGTCTGCAACGATCCTCAGGGATTTCCAAGATCAGAAGCCTTCAAAACCAGGAACAAAAGATTGTTCGCCCGTCTAGGTAGCAAAGGTTCAGTCCCTGGTGCAGGTGCTGAACAGCATGCACCTCATTGCATGGTATGTCCATATACTGTTTCTAGCTTTGGTCTCGAAATTCATTTCCACTTTCGAACTTTCAGACAAACTCTTATAAGACGATGGAGCACAAGCAGCAGGATCAGCACTCGAGACAGTCATGAGAATTTCTTGCATACGGGAACGGCAATCCTTTCAACTTGCAGATTTGTGTAGGAGCTCTGCAGTCTGTAGAGTTGTTTCAGCAATACGCACACGGAGCAAGGTGCGACATTCATAGGTTTCTGGCTGAGGACTTGAAGAGGATTCTGGCGATGAGTTCCAACCTTGAGCCGCTCAACTGCAGCTTGTTTCTTCGGCCTCTTGATTTAAACAGAAATCAAAGCTTCATGCATCCTAACCATCAGGCTGTATCGTTTGATTATTGCCATCACATAGATGTTGACTACATGTTCTGCCTGAGCGCGGCATTGGTCGGTGGTGCGACTGTTGCATCTGCTGCTCTTCATCCCTTCGGTTCCTTTTCCTGCTTGTTTTGTGATGCCACATTATGCGCTCAGCATCGAGAAGGCAGGCTCAACATTGGGGGTGCAAAATCTGGGTTTCCCGAGCGCTCCTAAGAGCTGGAGAGGATTGAGGCAATCCCTTCACAGCTTCTGCCTCTAAGAGACATCTGGTCTCTTCTCGCGCTCGTGGATACTGTCATTTCTGATGCGCACCGTTTGTGTTGTTGCTATGGTAAGCTTCTGAAAGTAAGGAATCTTTACCAGAAAGATGGGTGGCGAGGTTGTATCCTGTAGTTTTGGTAAGCAACCAAATTGTCCAGGTAGGATAGTCATCGTCTTTGTTTTTGCTGCTGCTGTTGATGATGTTGTGGTGCTTGCAAAGGTTTTCTATGTTTGTTCATTCGTGTCACGCATGCCTGGCTTCTGGCTCCATGCAGCTAAAAAGCAAGGCAGGCTATAAGAAGCCTCTACAGCCAGTAGCATTCGCGCAGCAATGTTGGCACTCCGGCTGTTGACCGTGGCCCTTATCGTTCGCAGTTCTCATGCCGCACATGGCCTGGACAACAACTGGACGGTTAAGGTGACCGGCATGGTGGATGCCAACATGTGCGTCAGGATCACCTCCGTTGACTCCATTGAGGACCTGGCCACCATAGACACAAAGCAATCATACTGTTGACATAAACGGTAGGAAGTGGCCGCACAACAATGACAGCGGCCTTGTTGATACTTTGCGAAGCATGGGCCCTAGTCCACGAATCACAAGAAACAGAAAAAGCGAATGTGAAGGAGACGTCAACCCCAACTACAGAACAGCACCACAAATATTGCTCAGGACATGGGCACCAACATAGCGACCGGCGCCACCTCCCAATGTGTTCCTGGCACGGACACCTGCGAAGATGGCTACAGCTGCGATGCGGCTCGTGCAAGGAAGCCAGGTTTGTTTGCAGGCTGCACCTTTGATAGCAGCACAGCATCCGAATCTTCGGTGACCGGAGTGATCATGGACGGTTTCTGGGCCATTGTTGATATCAAGCTGTTCATGATTGTGCTCGTTAGAATGCAACAAACGAATCTCAGATGGGTTCAAGCTTGGTCCCTTGAGCGATGAACTAAAAGCCAGGCACGTGCTACGACAACTTCATCGTCAAGCAGCTGGCTATCAATGGAAACCCAAAGACTGCTGGCTTGGCGCCGGACCTGGTGCATGTGCGCAGTGAGGCTCACTTGCACACCAGGCGGGCGCCAGTATGGAGCCAGTAGTGCTGCTGATGCTGCTGTCATTTGTTGTTTGTTTGTTTGTTTGTTTGTTTGTTTGTTTGTGGGTTTGTTGTTGTTGTTGGTGGTGGTGGCGGCGGCGGCGGTGGTGGTGGAGGTGGCGGCGGCGGAGGCGGGGGTGGCGGGGGTGGCGGTGGCGGCGGCGGCGGCGGTGGTGGCGACGGTGGGGGTTGGGGTGGATGCTTGGGTGGTAGCGGAGGCGTCGCTGGCGGCAACGGTGGGTGTTGTTGGTGTTGGCAGTGTTGTTGGCGTTGCTACTGTTGGTGGTGTTGTCACTGTTGTTGGCGTTGTTGCTATTGCTGCTGCTGTTGTTGCTGCTGCTGCTACACCGCATTTGGCCGCGGCGAGCCAGCCCGGCAAGCCAGGAAGCAAGTGAACCGCCGTCCCCTGTTCCAACAGCAAAGGAGTAGCCACAACAGCCCAGATTGCAACACCAAGCTTCCATCAAACCACAAGGCGATTCCAAGGGAGCAAATTTCACACAAGACCCTACAGACCAAATGCCGTTCTTCATGCACGTGCAGTTTTCCGTGGAAAGCCCCTCTTAAGCATTATAGAAGAAACGCGGATCTACCCCAAGAACCCTAACTCCCATGTTGCAACCCTGAACTCTAATCTCAAAGTCAGAAAACCCAAATCTAAAATCCCTGAGCCAGGAGGCTCTGCACCCAAGAGCCCCAAGCCCTATACCCAAATCTCGAACCCCTACCTGAACCTTGAACAGTATACAGCCTTCAAGGATACCGCGGCCGAAAGTAGAGCTTTGGCAGTTGAAGCGAACCGATGAATAAGCCTTGGCGCAGTCTTGGCGCGTTCTACCTTCTACCAACTTGAGGATGGCTCCCAGGCCCTGAAGCCACCACTAGCCCTGACCAGGGCCTGCCTTGTTGTGAACTACTGCTCTGGAACAGGCCTGGCATGCAGTTTGTAAAGGTGAAGCTTGCTGGGTTTAAGGTGTAGTGTACAGTAGGGGGACGGCTGATTTCATGTGGATTGAGCAGGGGGCACAATGGTGATCAAAGGCGGCCAGCGCCTCCAAACGGCAAATCCTAGCCTCGTAGATGCACTTTTTCCTGCTATGCCTTGGGGCTGGCCCGGTAAGCTCAAGAGGACGAACAAGCAGCAGTGCAGCAGCGTTTGTAGCAGCAGACGGCACGCTGCTCTCCACGGACCAAAGCTCAACAAAGCCGTTGTCAGCCAACTGAAAACGATTTGCAGCACATCTCCTCTAAGGTCCCGCAGAAGTCTGGAGCTTGAATTGCGTCATATTTCCACATTTCATGCTGCCAACATCTGTTCTTGTTGGGGCTTTGGGGGCCCAGAAACGGGCATGCGGAAGCGAGCGGCAGCCTCAACAAGCCAAGCACAAATCCTTTCCTTGATATCCTACCATTTTAGGGATGTGGCTCAGAAGGAACACGGGACAGGACCCCAAAAATCACTGCGTTCCTTTGTTGCTTTGCGGAGCTTCTTGGAGCAAAGGGGTTCTGTGCAGGCCAAGCTTGCGAGTGCTCCTAAACTAGAAGGTTGCTATCATTTCTATTGTTATGATTGCAATTACTACTCTTGTTTTCTGATGTTTGTTCGTATTGTCACCCTGCTGCTGTTACTGTACGTGCTGTCTTTACGAGTGCCGGTAACAAGGTGCATAGTCGGCACTGGGAATCCCTACGATTGTCCTGTTCATGCCTGAACAACAAACCCTGTAATCCACTCTACCAGTCCCAATTGAGCACCAATGAGCTTTCTGACAGTCATATCTGGGGAAGGCTTGTAGGAAGTGTTCCTGCCTTTGTCGCAGGCTTTTTTGGGGGCAGGCCTTGAATCCAATTCCCTCATCCCTGCCCGAAGAGAAAAAGCACGACAGGTTTCTACCTCTTGCAGAGCGCGGGAGAGGAAGGAAACCTTACCTACAGCTTCTGTCCTGTTGTTTAGCAAAGCTTGTCAGGAAGGATGCCTATGATGTGCAAGGGGGACCCCTCATCCTGCACCCCGCATGAGCCGTCCATAGCTCGCATGCACGAGCAGAAAGAAAATTAGGTAGCCTTGGTGAACGCTCCCCAACACATGCAGGCTCTCTTCTTAGGGTGCTTGTGGGGCTAGTTTTAACGAGTTCTGAAGGTGTAGATTGCAGACGCTGTCCCCAATGTTGATGAACTTCTCATCACCTTAACGGGTCGTACTGTGGCTTCTAGTTGAATTATTAGTTTTGGTTGACTTGATGTTCTCACAGGCTGAAAATGTTATGATCTCGCAACATTCACCTAGAAACTGGACCTATCTCGTTCAATGCGCGGTCCCTGTTTAGTCCCCCAGTAAACGCTGGCTTTGCAGGAAGAAGCCGGCAAGGCTAGTCTTCTCTTGTCTCATGGAAGTAAATGCAGCATTTCACGTGACCAGGCTCATCCAGCATGAATCCTTCAAGAGAAAGTCGTGAAGGCCCTTCTAATTTACACTCTCCAGGACAAGAACTTTGTAGTTTTTTTCGCCGGCACATTTAAGAGCGAGCCCCTGAGGGCTCAATCGCATGTTTTGAAAGGCCTCATCTTCCGAATTAAGGAGGAACTCCTGTATCTGATGATGTGCTCGGTTATAGCTCATGTTAGAAACGGTCCTACGTTCTCACATGACCCTGAGTACCCAAAACCTCCCGAACTGTGACAGCTTCAGGTACATCATCAGTCTTTACCAGAGACCCTCACGCCCGAACTGGTGGAAACCATACCTCCCGCAGACATGTGGCTGCAAATGTGTATATGTACGTATATATTCTCAGTAGCTCCTTCTCGCAGATCTCGAGCTTGGAAACCCCATCCCAAGCCTTGTGACTGCCTCTGGATGGAAGTCGGGTAGCTCAGGCTTCCTCGCGCATATGGAGAAAGGCAGCAGCACAGAGACTTGGCTGCTTTGTTTACGGTTTAGGGATGTCAGTCAAATCTAAGGACAAGGCAAAGTGAACATATATATATATATATATATAGAACATATATATATATATATACTACATATATATATAGTATCCACAATTGGGCTTGCGGCGGAGTGTTTCATAGGGCAGAAGAACAGCTTGTTGTTAGGGATTGCTGAAGAGTTTAGGAGATGGTCTTCGACTGGCTGATTGGGGCTCGCCACGCTTCTTGTGGCTTGGGCGGCGCTTAGGTCAGAAGAGATGATCCCGAACCCCAAACCGACATGAGGTTTGAGGCTTGGGAGTAGGACCTTGTGCTGAATTGGTTAGCACAGTTCAGGCCTCCAAAGTCCCAAATTTGCTTGTGTGTGGTGTTTATGTGCCATGGCTCACACAAGGGGTCCCTGACTTGCACTCATCCAGTTTACCTTAAGTGCTATGAATCAATGAAGACCAACGCCGTGATGAGCATTTTGCTTCTGTTTTGCCTATGCTTACATCAAGGTGAGACAACGACTACCACTGCCGTTACCACCTCTCATTCGCATGGGCATGGCAGCTTTCAATGGTTGCTATTGGCAACTGCCCTGACTGCCTACGTTGGCACGACCAAGTACTAGTTACTTGTACCACTTTCTCTGGTATGGGCCCTGCTACTTTCAGAATGGAGCTAGGTATGTGCTTGATTCTGGAATAACACTGTTATTGTGTTCTGTACAAAGTACAAGCGGCGGCTCATGCCTGTGTACTGAAGCTGCGGACTGTGGTTGGAAAGCCTCAAGCACAAATGGCACCTCCCGGCCCACGCGAGGCAGACGATCACGACTTGCGAGCACAGAGGGGGGAAAGAACCGCTGCACGACAATCGGTTTCCCAGCAGGCGTTCATCTTTTGGCCAGAGGTTGCTTGGGACATAGATATACTCGGAAGTCGTGACAAGGGTTCGTACGCATAGTTACCGCCTCTACTGTTACTAGTCCCCCTCTAGCTTCCACAACCTCACCCTACAGCCACTCAACCTGCTGGTGCTGTCACGAGTATTATCACCGAATCGGAAATCAAACAGGACCCTCTACGGCTTGAATGCTTGAACTCACAGTTCTGGGCTTCTTGGAGGCTTGTTTTCATCGCCGAACCCCAGGTGGGGGTCGTGTTGCCGAATAAAGAAAGTACGAAGCCTTCAGCTGTTCAGGCCGGCCCAAGCCCAGCGGCAAGGGTAGTTCCTACTACACATACGCTTTGCGGCAGCATGTTGGCACTCCACCTTCTGGCCGCATCCGTCATCTTTCCCCGTGCTCATGCTGCACATGGCCTCGACAACAACTGGACGGTTAAGGTGAATGGGATGGTGGATGCCAACAGCTGCGTTAGGGTCACCTCCATCGAGGACACATAAGCTTGAAAGCAGTGGTAGTAAGCAGGGGGACGCGGTGATGGCAAGTATGCTCACTATCCCGAAAGACAGCAATTGCAAACCGGGATCCCAGCAATCGCGATGTCCACGAGAGAGCATCGCAGAAGAAGACGTCCATGCAAACACGCCGCAAAATGTTGCGCAAATGCGGCCGTGAACGTTTATTACTTTCTGCAAGATGATTAAATGCAGCTTTTGTGTACGGTATTTTGTTCCGCAAAAGAAAGGGGTCGAACATCACGTGCTCGACGGGCCGCTCGGTAAAACATGCATTTGCCCAAGCCTTTCGCTCGTTTCCACAGGTCGTTTGTCTTGTTTTGTACAATTACGTCCTATGCGAATCACGCCGAAAACAAACAGAGGAGAAGCAGGCAGCAACAAGCAAGTATAGGACAGGAATCTCTAAAACCCTAAGGCTTATGATAAGAGCTTGATGCGTTGGTTGTTTTGATCCCGTGCTTCGGTATTGCAAAGCAACGTCTCATTCTTACTTACCACTGCGTCCATGAGGTTCCGAAGGTATACAAAAGGTAACTACTGAAAGGAGCTGTTTGCCTGTTTCTGGGTCAGGGCTTAGACGCAACCGTGACTTGCCTGTCATTTTTTGTGCAATGTGACTCAGCATTTTCGTACGTCGACATGTTTCAGGTCCAAAATCGCACACAATGTTTGACACCTGCTTAATTGCGCAAGCAAACGTCCAAGTGCGATTTTGTGCATTTCGCTGTTGCGCGGTTTCAGACGGGTTACCTGCGAGCGAAACAAGGCGTGCATTCGTGCTTCAAGAAAATCGCGTTATGGATTTTCTTGGTAACTTTCAGATTCCTATTCATGTTTCCTTCCGCCAGTCTGGAAGGTTGACTCTTGATTGGTGCTGGGGGGGAGGGGGGGGCGGGTGTACAATGAAGTAAAGTTTTCACAAAAAAAAATCGGGACCCGCTAATTATTCGATTTGGGTGGGGCCGATAACGTATAATTTTTGTTGCATAATGTTTTCTAGATCTGAAGGTAATCCGAGAGCTGTCTGACAGGTGTAGTCGTTTCAATAGGAGCCATAGGACCATAGGATCCCCCACACCGCCAATTCGTTTTGAGGACTTGTTATTCTGGGCCCACCCCTGTGCTTGGGGCCAACCTTAGTTCGCTCTAGAAGAAAATTGGGCACATTCACACGTCAGGCCAAAACAACAACAGCAGTCAGGACATGGGCACCAACATAGCGACCGGCGCCACCTCCCGATGTGTTCCTGGCACGGACACCTGCGAAGATGGCTACAGCTGCGATGCGGCTCGGGCGAGGAAGCCAGGCTCATTTTCAGGCTGCACCTTTGACAGCAGCACGGCATCCGAATCTTCGGTGACCGGAGTTCTCATGGACGGTTTCTGCGTCACTGTTGACATCAAGCTGTTCATGTTTATGTTCGTTTGAATGAAACAAAAGAATCTCAGATGGGTTCAAGCTTGGTCCCTTGAGTGATGAACTAAAAGCCAGGCACGTGCTACAACAACTTCATCGTCAAGCAGCTGGTCGTGAATGGAAACCCAAAGACTCCTGGCTTGGCGCCGGACCTGGTGCATGTGCGCAGTGAGGCTCACTTGCACACCAGGCGGTCAGGACTACTGAAGATTGGTTGCTCCTCCTTGGGAGCATGTATGGGCTTGTTTGATGTGGGCAGGGAATTTTGCCTCCAAATGACAGATTGCATGATGAGTATGGCCCTACACCTACCAGATTTACGGCCAGGGCTTCATTGGGATGACCCAGGCCCTAAACCAGCCTCAAACCCTGACCAGGGCGTGCCTTGTTGTGAACTACTGCTCCGCATCAGGCCTGGGATGCAAATTGGAAAGCAGGGACCCCTTAGATTTTAGGATTCGTGTATGTCTGTTTTGGCGGGGCGTTCCAGGGGAATGCTTTGAGATAACTCGGAGGCTACCTGGGAAGTTGGATGATTGAGAACGTCGTTTGGCGTGATGCTAATATTTCGCAGCATACTGCGACAGTGGCGATCTGAGTAGCGGAAGTCTTGCAGCAGTCGGGGTGCCCATGCAAGTGTAATTGGTGATCTTGATTAGTAAAACTCCCTAGATTAACAGCATGTTTTGAGCCAAGTTAGGAGTCCCCGGTGGAACCTCTCCCTTGCAGCTGCCCTGAGAATGTTAGGCCTGAGAATTGCCCAACCATCGCCCTAAAGTCTCTTGACCCTAAAACCTGCTTCCAAAAAGAAGCAGGCTTCTACCTCCTGCAGAGCACGGGAGAGGCGGGAAATCTCACCTACAGCCTCTGCGCTATCACAGTTGGGGTTGCCAGGGAGTGATCGAAGTAGGGACTTTACATCCTTCCACGAATGCCCACCCCCAAGAAAGACAGCAGCATTGATATGACTGCGAGATGATGCTTGATGCACGAGGAGGAAGGGAATGGAGCCTCACAACCAAGGCTTTCTCGCTCATATGGAACAAGGCAGCAGCACAGAGATGGTTTTTGACTGGCTTGTGGAAGCCCGTCACCCTTGTGGCATGGCCTGGGCTTAAGTTCGGGGAATGATACCAAATAACAAAGCTTGGTTTGCTGGAAGGGTTTAAGGACAAAATCTCTAGAAGGATTTTTGAAACCCACCGCCGTATATAACTTATGAAGCACAAGGCGCAGCAAGAATGTCACTTTTGCCAGCATTCGAATGAGGCGGCACAACGACTACGACTATTCCGGCTGGCACCTCTCATGCGTACGGGCGCGGCGGCATTCAATGGCTGTCGATAGCGACAACGCTGACTGCCTTCATCCGCCTGCGGTACTAGCTCGATAGCCTTGTATAGCCTTGATGTCAGCTGTTGCTGGCAACACATTCTGTGGCAGGAGCCCTGCGACTTTCAAGATAGCAAGCTAAATATGCATGTGTCCAGATGTGCGCGGGCTCATGCTCCTGTAAGTCAAAAGCTGCAGACTGTGGTTGTACAGGCCTCAAACGAAAGCCACCTCCCGGCTCACCCGAGGCGCAAAGACCACGACGTGCGAGCACAGAGGGAGGGAATAGCAGTGCTTGACCCCTATCTGTAATCGACATATAGACACATGCTGTACCTGCGGCTACCCCTTAATGAGAAACGCTGATTGTCCCAGGCATGGTCTGCACGACCTGGCGACGATCAAGCCATTGATCCACACAATCCATCGGAAGCACAGTGTGGAGGACCTTCAGTTAGTAAGGGCTGCAGATTGCCTATCACCCTGCGCTCCAAACCGAATCAGTCCTAATTCCACATGAGGAGGAGGTGGACAGCGAGGTCTCTGCTTTGCTGAGAGATGAGGACAGCACTGCAGCTCGCGCAATTGGTAAGGAATAGGGTTCCATTGCTCAGGATGATGTACTTGGTTTCTCTCAACATAGGCTGGGGTTGGATGTGGTTCCCCATGCCACATTGACGAGAGATGGTTTTGGCCTAACTTAGGGAGCCTAGATTTCCATCATTCTTGGATCAATCTTCTACCTAAGACTCCTGGACTTCCCACTGAAACACCATGGCCTGCAAAGCCTAAATCAGCATGTAGAAGGTAGATACTCAGAAAGAGAGCACCCCTCTCTGTTCCCATCTGAATCTCAATGTGAGAGAAGTGCTCAAATCTGTAGCAGAAAGATTGTACTAGGGATGCCAATATATCCATAGATATATATATATATATGTATGTGGTAACTCGGGCTTGAAACAGTGTGCTGGAATGTTATTCGGCAGCTACGTACTAGTTGGATTGGATGCGCCGGTATCTACAGCCTTCAACTGGCAGTGTGTCGGAACCGTTGAAGACAACCATAACTTCAAAGCATGAAATGGGGACCTGGCAGCGCTCTTTATGGGAGCTTATCCAGTGTACACAGTTGAGAGGCTAGCCTGGTCACCAACACTTTCATCAGCCAAAGCACCCCAGTTTCAGTGTACACTGGCGTTAAACCTCTGATCCTCAAAAGTCGGACTGTGCTCTCAACATGTGTGCAAGGATCTCAGGTTGCAGACAGGAGCTCTCAAATGGGTTTATCCACCTAAAGCTGCACCTGAAGAAAGGGGGCAACACCTGATTGATACAAAGTGATCTATGGCAGATCAGGTTTGGTACTGGCACAAGAAAGCAGGCAAGATCTCAGGCAATGCCCGATCAGCGCTGATAACGAAGGCAGGCTTCATGAGCGTGATTTCCTGTTTAACCTGCGCACAAAAGGTGAGCTAACACTGAAACAGCAGAAACTCACCCCGCCCCGCACAAGTTCATGGCACCAAGGTAGGCCTTTGACAAGTTCAAGCCAGATGAGGTGCGACCCAGCTCCTGTTTTTTTTGAACTTCTCGATTGATTCTGCCTTCCTTTGGCCGCTTCTGCGTAAGTACCTAGTTGCTGTTGAATTACAGAAGAATACCTGAAACTGGATGCATATCCACATCAGCTGAAAAGCAATCCTCGCATCAACAGAAAAGAGGGTGAGCATGAATAACACTTTTTCAGGCCTATATGGCTTTGACTAGGCTGGTTCGTTTAGGAGGCTTAATTAGTGGCTTCGCTCGGCCAAGTGTGGAGCTTGAACGGGGTGTAGCAGCTAAGGATCACTCATACATGCTCATTCGTCATTGGATGCGTGTGACCTTGATTGTCAGCTGGCATGCCTCCTTGCGCGCCGGAGGGAATTCTCCTGAGGATGTCCTTGTTTAATTTTAGTTGACTTCAAGTTAGCTGCTGGCCATGAAAACATCAGCTTGGATAAGCCAAAATGAACATGCCTGAACACATCAACCCTCAAAAGTGTCAGCCCAAATTACTGGCATCTTGATTTTGAGCAGCCGCACCCAGAAAAAAGGATCCATAAATGTGAGAGCCATTCAGCTCATGTTCAAGGGGGTTGGTTGCTCTTGCCAGGAAGATAGCAGACAACGTGGCGCCAAACCAGTGATGGCAAATAGAATTTCTTTCTGCTAATCAGAAGCTGCAAGCAGGAGGGTTTTCTGGGGTGATCAAAGGATTTCGTGAGAGTGTCAGGAAGAGAGCAGCGCAAGAGTTGGAGCTTGTATGCTAAAACGTTCCTCTTTAATGGGGTCAGCGAGGACCTACTGGAGTATAATGCTCATGGGCAAGCCTGAGCATTGAATACGCAGCTTTATTTGCAGCCGCAACGTCACCAAGATAGTAGAATGAAGGCTTGAAGAGGTCTCATGGTTTCGAGACGCCTTCGGCAGAGCATCTCCAGCTTGCATGCCTGTTGTCATACCCTGGCCCTTTAATCACTCGCTCCCACAACTGGAGGGGTGTCTTCGGGCACTTGGGCAGTCCTTGCGAGCCTGGCCTTGCAGAGGTGCATGCAGAAGAGTACCACATGGGTGTGTATGCTGTGTAGTTTTGTGTATGCCTGCCGGTACACACTGACTGAGACTACGGTATTGGTAGCTTCCTTCAAGATCTTCAGGCGGTCCTCATCTCTTCGTAACCCGGATATACGTTGGATCTTTCGCGCTACGTGGATCGAACTTTCCACATGAAGCAAAGGCTTTTCTTCGCATTTCGTGTTCCGATTTGGCCTTTCCCCAGAAGAATCCTGTGATTTTGACCTTTGGGTGTAGCAGGTTGCGGCATGGGGAGCACTCTACGTCAATGTGTGTTGCAGCTCTTGGCTTTGTATCGCATGCCTGCTTGGCACAGCTTCAGACAGAATGGCTCTTGTCTAGAGTTTAGAGCCTCACTTCGATTTTTAGTAGAGACAAGAAGCCTTCCCAACACAGACCTGCCTTCCTACAACAGCACCAGCAAGCCATGCACTGCCAGACCAGGATCCGTCATGAGGCTTTCAGAATAGGATCTCACACTCGAAAGAGGCTCCACCAAACCAGGCGACCTTGTTTTGGCACGGCAGAGACCAACAATTGTGTACCAACACAACCGATTGAATGCACCATAATGCACCCTATTTTGGAAGCCTTTGTCTTTTTCAAAGCTGTGGGTGCAACTCAGCACGCGCAACTACAATTATTTTTTGGGTGGGGCTGGTTCTGCAGAGGGCCCCTAAACTGGGGTTAGAGCCTGCCGGTCCCGCGTAGTGCCTTGCCCAGAGGTCCGGAAAAGACTTTTGAATTTGAAACATCAAGGAGCATCATGAACCCCAGCTGTCAGACACACTTAGCCGGGGACGCCTCCCAGGCCCCTAAGATGCCAATGAGCCCATCCCTGTGATGTTGAACAGCCCCTAGCCCTCTGGTAAGAAACATGGCTTGCACTGTATTTGTTCTTGTGTATTGACGGTTTTCGATTTTGGGCTGGAAAGGGTGAGTAATTTAGGAGAAGCTGTTGAGACATGAGGAGTTCCCGGTCTCCTGGTCGGAGGGTCTTTTTCAGGCCGACGAGCCCCACAGATATTTCCAAAATAGTTTCCGTGTAGATTCAGGGAAGGTATGTTAGTAGGGGGTGGGGTTCATTCTTTTTTTGGGGAGGGGAGGGGATTAAGCAGTCCGGTGCATGGCTGTAGCGAGCAGGTTCCTGCCTTCTATAGTAAGGTGCTCGGAGGCTGAGTTCATGCCTTCTGCTATTATGTTGCAATGGCCTTCATAGGAACGACGACCCACCCAGCAAATGGAGTATCGAGCCAAAACTGCAGGAAAAGTTGCTGAATTTGCACAGCCCGAAATTCGGAAGAAAGGCGATCTTGGCAGCACTGGTGCTTAGCATGTTGCATTGAAAACTTGGTGCACATAGGATAATTCCCCCGGGCCTGGCGAGGGACCACCAACACATCCCGTGCCTGAAGTCCAGGCCACAGAGATGGACTACATACGTCCAAACGTTTCACCATGTCCTTCATCAAGAAGAGACTGCTGAACAGCTAGCTCAACTCCCAGGAAAACAGATGCAGGCGTGCTCGGAAGCAAGGCTAACATCTTTCGTTTCAGAATCTTGTATGCACTGGGTCAGGCTGGCAGCGCCAAACTTAACAGCACGGACCCTTCGGCCTGCAGCTTCATGGCAAGAACTCAGTCGGGCGAAATCAGAACCAGAAAGGCTCTCTCAGCTGTCATAGCATGCATCTTCAAGCATGGAGACCTGACCATTACACTTTCTATGCTTACATTTTTCAGCCGGCTTGTTGCCCATGAACCGTATTTAAACCTGTGACGGGACAGTTGCGCTCGCGCGAACGCGCAAATCAAGTGATGCAGAAACAAGTGGTCATTTAAGAGCCCAGTAGTTACGTTCCTGCCTACACGGGCGGCCTACTGATTTGCAACGGTAGTACACGGAGGAGAGGCACCTGGGATGCTTCTAGTGATGCGACTTGGCAACTTCCGAGGATGAACAACTGCAGATGTCCACCCTGGAGCTTTGGACCTAGTGCGCTTCCATCCCAGCCCTCCCTCACTGCCGCGCCAGCCGCCATGAGTAGTGACATCAAAACTTTCTCCGGAGAGCTTCACTCAACTCCCATGCGTCTCTAGGTTGAGGATGCTGTGCGACGGGTGCTTCTCTCTTCCAGGGCTTGGTAGGCCAATATGGAGCCCTGAATGACAGTGTTCCCTTGTAGGCACCTGTAGCTGTTGCCACAGTAAACTTTACAGAGCCTGTTTTGCTACATCAAGCTAAAGTGTAAAGGCCTTTCATGGCTTTTGCTGGGGGGGCGGTCCTTGAAGAGTGGGTCCCGTTTGTCTAGACTTTGCGGCAGGCTGTTTCGGGTGTAGATGAGGGATCCTGATTTTAAGAAGTACCCCGAACAATGTCCCTGCAGGCGGGCGGCAACGGCAAGTAGCCTGGCGCAGTGCGTTGCGTAGGGAGACCTGGAGCTTCGGACTTCGGATATAAGGTTTTAGCTAAAGGCAAGTTCGTCTAAACAATCCATACATTTGGGAATATCCTGATGGCATGAAGGCCCAGAACGCTCCCTGATGTTTTTCAAGGTTCCAGGTTGCAGTCCTTGAGACTTCAGGCTTGCTGCTTCCGCAGCCTCATCCGCTCAAAAACCTTACCCACAATCTGTGTAAGTGTCTGACTAACATGGAGAACCGGGAAACAGGAGTAAAACTAAGATGTCATTCCTGAGCATGGCCCGCTGCGTACGCAAGATCTGTATTTCATTTACTTGGGCTTTACACCCTGAAGTCCACCGAACTGGAAAGCTTGAAGATGATGCTTGGACTGTAGAAGCCTCACGAAGCCACGAAGTAGCATTGCAACCTCATAACCCTGGGCTACCGCACCACCCCCGCAGCAAACAAAGTCAAAGGCTTTCCATTCCATATCCCCAAGCAGTGAAAAGCCTCAGCCAGACAGAAGCATGCCCGAGGTCGTGTATCTTCCTCCATCGGAGCGCGTTAGCTGTGGAAGTCACGAAACTTCGACTCTGCAGCCCACCCAGCGTGTAGTCTCCTTTAAGACGAAAGCTTGTTACCGCACCATTCTCCATTTAGGGCTTATGGGGTCAGAGTTGTAGGGTCTTGGTTCAGGCGTTTGATTGCTTAGAGCTGCTGCTTCAAGAGCTTCCTGTTTACAGGATTTTGACTTGATGCTTTCGGGCTTTTGATTTGCTGCATGTTTCGGTCTGACCACGCAGCATGGGGTTAAGGATTTGGGTCGCTTGAAGGTTGATGTTTCCAGGCTTTTCGCCGCTCAACTGCTTACAGAAGTTCAGCTATGAGCGTTGAGGCTCTAGAGAGGTTCGCATGCTGGAGCCTGCGATCTAGTTTGTGCCTTGAGGATGTGATCTATGCCCCAACATCTTGGCAGTGACACCGTTTGAAGATAAGGTTTGCTAGCAGGCTAATTGGTCTTCGTCCAACTTTGGTAGGGTCACTTTGGGAAGCCTTCACATGGCATCACAGTCTTTCCACCTGAGTTTGGGTAGGCGAGTTGTTTCTGAGTCCTGGCTTGCACACCCCGTAAGTGCTGCTCACCCGGACTGCCCACAAGAGGACTTCAAGCCTTGTTTGCCCTTTCCAGTTGTCATGGACAAAACTCTGTTCTTCGACGCGCCCCATGCAAGTCGAGAGTGGGCACCACCACCACTGCCGCAGCCGCCACCACCACCACCACCACCAACCACCACCAACCACCACCACCACCACCACCACCACCACCACCACCACCACCACGATGACCACCACCACGATGACCACCACCACGACCACCACGACGACGGCTGCGACTACTTCTACGGCTACGACTATTACTATTAGTGTTACCCCGCCTACGCTGGCTATTCCTGCGAACCTCGCGAAGAGGAGGGAGTACCTACGACTTGTCTTTATCAGTGCTACTGCTTGCGATGTCTGCAAAGTTGTTTTTGAACATTCTCGTTGACAGTGTTTGCGAGATGACGATTGCTGCTTTGCTGCTATGCGGATTGTGAATTTGCTACCAAGTACCTGCAGATATATGGTCCTGGCCTCCTCATTGCAAGAGCACTCTCGTTCTTCAGCCCATGCCCGCACACTAAACCCATCTTGATCAAAGTCGAGAAGAAAGCTTTATTCTGCGACGAGTCCCAGCTCCAAACCCCCAAGAGCATCTTCCAGGAATTGCTTGCTGCCAAAGGCAAAGGAGCTGCATCTGCAAGCCCTTTACGGCGTAACTCAAGACCATGTGCAAGCACCCTTGATTTCACGAAGATACTTGCCCAGGTGTGGACAATGCATGCGACATCATGCAGGTTGTGGATGCGTGCGATTTGAATGACCCACAGGCCACTGGAAGTTCGCTTTAGCCACTGATTAGCTTTCAGTCCACCATGGGTGGTCATAGGGGCCCGCCTCTTGGTAGTAAGGTGTGTATGTATAGATACAGATGTACGGAGGGTAGCCTTTCTGCATAGATGTTGAGGATGAAGGGTTGAGCTTTGCGGATTCAAGGCGCTCTACATCCAGGACATCGTCATGAATTTTGCGGCTGGCAATGCGACTGCCACAGCCCTACGAAAACGTGGCAAGTACAAGAAGTTAGGAGCTAGTGCGGCTAGGTCATGTTTGAATTGTTTTTGGCTTGGGCTGCGGGGCTCAAGGTTGCAAGTACTTGATATTGTTATGTAGTCTTGTTAGCAATCGCAGCAGAGGCAAGAGAGCAGCAGCAGTAGCAACAGCAGCAGCAAGAGTGGCAAAGCAAGCAGCCGGGGGGGACTCCACTATTACCGAGATTGCGGAAGTGCACCCAGCAGCATATGCCCAAGTATTGTTCCACCAGAAAAGAAAACATGAAGAGGCTCAAAAACAGACTTCACGAGCAGTGAGAATGCAAAGGCAGCGACGGCTAAATAAGTGGCGACCGCAGGCCTACGTAAAAAGTGTGGCAACGGAATGACTCCGAGCAGAACGTGACCACCATCACACCATGCATTAATAATAGTGGGTGTCTTGAGATCGGTGGAAAACAGCGCGATTGTGCAAGGACGTTTCGGGCAAGAGTCGCTGAAAGCAATGGCGCAGGGTTGAAAACCAATGACCGGAAACCACGCGAGCAACAAGCCCTAAAGTGACCATCGCACGAAAAGCACACGGCCCGGCCAACATGCGCACGGCAGTGGCGATAGCACGCGGCGAGCCCCAAATCTCCTCAGAAAATCTCAGAACCAGTGCGTGATCGTGGCCTCCTAAGAGGCGACAGAATATCTACAGGTGCAGCGTGCATGAACAGAGAAGCTAATTCCCGTCCGCGTGATGGATGTTTGCAGGTTGCTGCTACGGTCTCCACTTTGTTTGCCAATTTCAGCAGCAATGTCCACTGTAAGTCCAGGCTGCCCTTAAACCAAGTTGCAGAATCATGCAGACTTCCAAATCCGATGTCATCAAGGCATGAGTCATGAACATGGAAATATTGACTGCAGGCTATCGTCAAGTCAGACCGCTTCAGCTCCTTGGACGATGGCTTGAAATCGCGTCTTTTCATGAAGCTTGCGTCCATGGGCCTTTTGAAGACCTGAGGCTCATGTGAGCCCCTTTCAAAGTTTGTGACTGTTTCGATTAATCCTTGCTGACAGGAAGCTTTCGAATGAAATAGACAAGCGTATCCCACTCGTAGAAATGTCGAATTGGGCTCATGCGAGCCTTTGATGAAGTTTACTCTGCATAAGAGTTTGGGTGAGGAGCGACTGTGAATGCATATGCAGCCGAGGGGTAGTCCAGCAACAACCACCCCCTTCTTTTTGACCTGACCTCTTCTCCCTTTGAATGTGGAATATTTGCCGAGGTTTCTTATGAGGGGTTTAACATGTTGCGGTTATAAAACATGAGGATAACAATGCATGTCGTAGTTGGTGTCCAACATGTGCTTGCCATCGGCCATGATGCCGAAACCTTGAAGGGTTTAGTCGTGATGCTCTTCGACGGCCATGATAGTGATCGGAATTGCAGTCGTAAGAAAGGTAGTGTCAATGATTCCCAACGACTATCAGCTGGCAGAAGGCGGCAATTGAGTACTCGATAGTGCTAGTAAGCAGGAAGTGTAAAAGCTAGACACTCTCCAAGGCTGAAGGATAGTCTAGATCCAGGATTTGGTGTTTAGTACTTTGTGTTTGCCCTTTCCATAATGTCAGACGTGCCAGATAAAGGACTCAACACGACACACAACAGGTCATTTGCTTGCCAAACAGATTGCATAGCTCGCGTATAGAACGACGCCCAACAGTGGACGTCCCATTCTCCGAAATTGCTAAGTGCTTGTGCTGTGCGACACATGGCGGCAGCTCGTCTACACCTAATTTGCAAGGGCTTGCATTGGACAGGAATGCCTGCAGTTTGAAATGCGGCATCCCACACCCAAACTCGACATTTTTCTTTCTGTATGGCAGGAAGATTTAGGAGCTCATCTCCTCGGAGCATGTGCAGAGATCACAGTGAATTTTAGCCGATTGTCCTGAAGCGTTCTGGTCTTACCTTGCAGGCTTGGAAGAAGTCGTAAAGGCCTCCAGCAACAACACGGGCTTCCATCAGTTTGCCCCCTGCTGGCTGTGACTTCCTGCATGGTCCGATGTTGCTGCTCTGACGAACCTCCTCGTCTCGGCACATGCAGCTGCGAAGTGCAGCACGATGCCTATCACCAAGTGGTGCAATCTCGGGGCAGAAACTTGGGGTGGCACATGAGTTCCACCACCAACCATCAAGGCGATCTGGGAAGCATTGCCCTGCAGAGGTAGCCAAGGTGTCGTTGCATGGTGGTGCTTTGCATCGCCGGGAATGCGTGCGCCAAAGAGCGCGCACAATCACTGTACATGATCTCCATAACCCTGGAGGGATGCATGCGGCCTGATATGTTTGTGAAATAGCATAATGTTGCCCCACATTTTGCCGCTCTGCTGCATGCATGCTTCTGCTCTTTGTTTGAACCTCTGCAAACAGGAGTGGCACCAGCTGCTGATGCAGACGTATGTGTGATTCTCGCTGAGGCAACCAGCCCCACTCTCAACCTCAAAGCCCAGCTTGACAAGACCGGGCATTGTCAGCTTGCCAGGCTGTCCTGTTTCCTGAGCTCTGAGCTGATGTTTCTCATGCTGTTGAAACGGACCCTCATAGCTCTTTGCTGCCCCTATCTACTAGCTTCCCTTGGCCCCCTTGTCTGAGAAACTTCAGATGACGTTCCGAGGCTTCATGTGCTTAGCCTGTACTGCCTTCGTTCCGGCAAAAAGTCAGTTTTACAGTCTTGCGCTCAGCATCTGCCTTCAACATACCTGTAGCTTCTTCACAGGCTCATGGTTCGGGGGCAGGCACAGGCGGGAGGGGGAGGATGGCGGAGCAGGAGGGCAGGAAGCGGGAGGGACCCACGCCAGGGAGGTGAGACGTCTCCCAAAGAAGCCTAAGTCCTCAAAATGAACCTTATCATGCTTGTCTACACTTACAGTACAAGTTTCCGGACACTTAACAAAAGTTTGTGATGGCTGCATGCCAAACATCAGGCCCCTGCGTACTCACCAAAACAACGATGCTCGTGCTCGTAAGAAACCCCAAACAACAAGCATGCAATGAGCTTTAGCCTTGAGTGTGTCAGGTTCTGCAAAGTTGACAACGGAAGCTTGTGGCAACTTGTTGCGACACGTACTGCAGGGCCTCTAAGATAAAATCCGACTGCCCTACAGCCCACACTTTGCATTTTGTTATCAGCAATAGACAACACGGCATGAGCGGCCAAACTCCAACTACGGCGCCTGCGAATTACAATTTGTCATTGCGTTTAGCATGTCTTGCCGCCAGCGCCATTGTCACTGCTGCCGCCAAGCCACCGCAACCACCAAAACCACTACCACCACGAGCAAGCGGCGTCCGTCGCAGCAGCTGCTGCTGTCAGAAAAAGCTGTGTCATGTCAACTGCTGCAGCTCTTGGCTGAAAAGACGGGTGCCTGGCCCGATCCTCATGCAAGCTGGCCGCTCCACGCCTGGGGCCTCAATGGCGTGTTGTGCAGTAGATCCATGTGTAGCGGCCTTTCGTGATTGCCGTAGGAGTTTCTCAAGATTACCGAGGGGGCCCTATACTAAGCAGGAATGTATACGGGCACCAACCTTTCACCGCATAACGCCCGAACCCGAAAGCTTCACACACTGAAACCCCTATGAAAAAATACCTGTATGCAGTGGCTGCTGCATGGGCGAGGGCAAAACAAGGATCATGTTGGAGGCTCTCGTTCGTTGGCGAAGCTTCTATTCAACCACGAAGCACCATGTAGTCGTAAGCGCCGAGGAGCGTTTTCTGCAGCAGACTGTTCGGCGCTCGGCTAGCAGAGTTCAGGCACACAGGGCTTTGGACCAGGCAGGCTTGTGTAATAGTGTAACAACACTGAAAAGTCATAGCACAGAAACATGTAGCAGAAAAAGCATTGATATGGTGTTTGTAGCATCGACAAATTATACATGGGATGGTAATCAGTTGAAAACTTGAACGCGTGGTGCCTGATAACCATGTCCAGATCCTTGCGCTGATCTGGTAGGTCTCAAAAGGATGGGGACTTAGCGGTGGAGTCCCACATTTTGGGCATGCCCTGTGAGCAAGCGAGATTTTTGAAGCCGCTCCTTGAAGTTATGAAAGTAGAGCTTTGCTCTTGTCTAGGCATTTGCCATGTGCTCGCCCGCGGGCAATTTTGCACGGCCCCTTACCTGTCAGCGTTTTTGACCTGATCCCTGCACACTATTTGATGGCGGCCGCTGGTGGAGCCGTACATATCCTTTGAGTCAGTACCCCTTGATACAAAAACACCCGCTTGTCTTTGAGAAACTCCCAGATCTGCTTTGGCTCAAATGAATAGTCCGGCCATGCCGAGGTCTCATGTTCACCCTCGCTCCTCCGCGAGGGTTTGGGCTTGGGCCCCAGCTGACTCGAAGGCTCTGGAGGTTTGGGCTTCAGGGTTGAGGCTCCATATCTTTTCAAGATCTTGGTTCGGAGTTTCGGATTGCTGAACGTCAGATTTCCATGGCTGGAGTACGCTGCATGTTGCCTGTGTGAGAAGAGGTGAGAAGGAGGAAAGGGGAAACCACGGCGAACCCCCACAGTTGTCAGAAAAAGCCTTAGAGCGCGGAGATGTCACAGGCTTCGCTGTAGCTAAAGATCTTGCTGAAGGGTGTCTTGTTGCAAGCCTCGTCCGTATATTTCTTTCCGCTCTGGTATGCCAGGCCAACAACCCACAAAGAAGTGGAGGCACAGCGTGTTGACGATCGTTCTTTTGACTTCACCAAATCGGTGTAAGGGGATTTGACTGAGCAGTTTTTCAGATCTTCAGGCTGTAAGCAGATCCAAAAAAAATAAATTGAGGTCACCCTATGAGTACACCCCACCAATATATTGATTCTCATTTTGGGATCCCAAGCAGTAAGTTTGAGAGACATGCCTTGGAGGTCTGGTGTAAGAACAGCAGAGTCTGGATCTCTGCGATTCCAACAGACCAGTACCGTAGCATGGCAGTCCGGGTACCTCGCCAGGAGTTTGCGCTGATGCTCAGTGTCCTTGGACCCTAGTGAGATTCTGCAATGAACCGCACAGAAAAAGCTGCAAAGTCTATGAATTCTGTAAGATGTGAATGTTCTTCCGATAATCACGAGCCCCTGTTTGGTGTTCCCGGAATAGTTGCCCTTCTTATGTGGTAAGAAAGGAGCCTTGACCTTGAGAAAAAGGCAACAAAGGTAATTGATTCGATCGTGCTATGAGAAGTATTCACAAGCAAAGTGAGGGGATTCGGAATCGTGGTAGGCCAATCGATCCCTACAGCTTCACTTCGCTCAAGGGTTTCAGGGTTGTATCCCTAGAGTCGTACCCCTAAAGGGTTTCCCCAATATGGCCATAATATAGCCCTTATAATATAGTCCCCTAGGCTCCCTTAAAAGGATCCCAAAACCCATGGGTACAACCCTAGAGGTACAAGCCGGTAACCCTTGACTCGCCAGATCTTTCAGCAGCAAGTGCGCGGCGAGCGCAAGGCAGAGATACAAGCCCTGAGGCGGCAGGAGAAGTTTGGTTTTAAGGTTTAGGACCTTAGGATCTAAGGCAACTAGGATCAGCTTGGGAACCCCAACGCCCAAAGAGGACCCGATAACAGATAACAATGTCATGCACCCCCCTTCAGGTTACTAAAGAATGGAAAATTCTTCGTGTTCGGGCCCAGGCTGTCGGAGGAATATCTCTGATGCTGGATTTAGGGTAGTATGTTGCCTGTTTTATGAGGGCTTTCTTCCACTGAGGGATCAGTTTAATTCCGGGAAGGACCAATTTGGAGGGCCAGAGCTTTGCAGGTTGGTGCTAAAACCTTTAAGATATTGGAATTGCGGCGCCTTGTCATTCTGAAGTGCGACCAGGGGTCAGGTCCCCACCCAAAAGCCTCCGTTTCACTGTTAAGTTTGGGCGATGCAGCGTGGTGCTGGGCCCTGAACTGAGCGTGAGGGCTTATGGTGGGATGTCTCAGTCAAGCTTTCCCAACATGGAAGAGGTGCGTTCAGGCTAATCAAGCCTGCAAATTGCGGGAGATGAAGTAGCGTACCGCTTGTCACTGGGGACGGCGGAAGAGACCGAGAAAAAGAAGTGGATCGACAGTGCTGAGAATGCATTTGAGGAGGGACCTCTTCAATGCCCTCATATGTAACCCATTGTAACCCTTAACCCCTACATGTACAGCAAGGATTGATTTTCGGAAGCAAGCCCAGTAAAGAGCAGCTGCCATTCCTCTGGGATGGACAACAGCGGCTTGCTGAGAGAGTGTTTAGGCCCGGTCAATGGCGTTTTGGTTGGAGTATGTGCGTTTTGGAATTTAGGCCGTTCTGAGGACAGGTGTGTTGACCAGCCGTGGACACTGGTCGGGCGTGATAGTCACAAGAGCAACAAACCGCATACGCCTGTTGCACAGTACTGATGGCGATGGTGACTCGACATGAGATGTTAAAGCTTTTCGCAGGGAGCGGCTGCAGACAGCTACCCTGGAACGGACTGCAAGCGCCGGAAGCATCTTGACCAGGCCGGAGCACTTTACCGCGGCTGCTGCGCATGCACCAGAGGAAGCAAGAGCAGATGGAGCAACAGCAGCAAGGCGAGGAGGAGCAGAAGGAGGAGGAGGACCATCACTACAAAGACCAATTACGATGGCAAAGCCTATGACCTATCATTATTGTTCGTACTTTGTACTCATCAAAGCAGAAGCAGCACCCGTCACCATGATTCACCATTATGGCTTCCAGCAAGCCCAGGGGCTTGAGGACCTGCATGACAAAAGCAACCATTAGCACGAGGACTAGAAGTGCCGAACATCATCCAACGTTGATTCGCGCATGGTTTCTGCTAAGAATCCCCCAGGGGCTAATCCAGTAGCACGGTTGGGGAAAGGCAGTTTCTAAGTTGTGCTCAGCTTTGATTTCGAATGCTGGTGGCGTGCGTTCTTGACCTTCCATGGCAAAACATTTTTGGATTTCGTTTTGCCGACATTTTGTTTGGTAATTGGTGGTGACAGGTTCTGGAAGGCTCTCGCTTAATAGTAGAGGAATGCAGGCCAGGGTCGCAGTGGCGGTGGTGGCGGCGGCGCCGGTGATGGTGGTGGGGATAGCCGTGGCGGTGAAGGTGAAGGTGGCAGCGGTGGTGATGGCGGCGGCGGCGGCGGCGGCGGCGGTGGTGGTGGTGGTGGAAGCTGCACCTGTCCCTGGTTTTGCCGGAATGGGACAGTACACGCTTTAGTTGGGAGCCATGTGCAGTGCTTTAAGCTTCGGGGTTGAGGGTCATCATCTGATCGTCGAACCCTACACCCAATGCCCTTGACAAGGCCAGCGTCCCTGGCAGTTGACACCGCGCCGGCGGACTTCGAGTTCCCGGAGCATCACAAGCTAAGAGGGTCTTTAAGGTTTGAGGCATGGAATGTTAGTAGTAGATGATAGCAGTTGCTGCTTGCCTCGCCCTAGGCTGTACGGCTGCACACAGTCTCGTTTGCGTTGACATCTGTGTTTCTTGTCCATGCATTGCAAGCACGCTGACATCTTTGCGCGCACAGCAAGATGACGTTCACTCTTTAGATACCCTCTTGTCTGGCGGTTCTGGAAGGCTTTGTCCTCTGCATATGCATCAGCCTGGAAGCCCTGTTCTGCTGCAGGAGCCTGCAAGCCTCTTAGCATCACCAGCGCACCGGCCTCACACATGTTCCCATGGGATTACCTTGTGATATCTGACATAGTATATCTGCATTCACGCACACCGCGTACAATCCTCCATGCTGCCTCGAGGCGGCCTGCAGGAGCCATCCATCCAGACTGACCCATCCTGAAATCCAACTTCTCAAGACTGATATAATATGAGATGCACATGGGGCGTGATACTCATCATGGTACAACAAACATCACCTGGCAATCCGCACAAAGGTGTGAACTTGCGATGAACTTTAGTAGCAAAACAAGCAGCGGTAGCAGGGACGCGAGTTCTTTGACCTGAACCAGCGAAAGCCTCAACAATGCACAAGCAGATGGGCAAAGAGCGTCCAGAATAGAAAAGAACGGTCCAAATAGTATACTGATGCCTAGCAATGATAGATGCAAAATAGCAACAGTTCAGGGTCACTTTGAGCGGCAGGTTTGCTCTAGGCTTGGTTGAGGCCATGATTGGCAGGCCCTTCTTGTTCTTGATGAAATGTTTCCGTTCAAGAAAGCCCCCACATGCAATTCGCACAAGCGCACAAATGCTCTTGGTAGTCGAAACTATCCGTAACCTTGTCGGGCTCTGCCTGTCCACTGCTTCAGCACTGCACGCATCTGCATGCGCTTGAGAGGTTCCGCACACTTCGGAGCGCTGGGCGGATGGTGTCTGCAGCAGCCCAAGGGCCTCCCATGGCGTACATTCGTTTGAGCAAGCTGGCAGGCTACTGGCAAAGGTTGTCAAAGCGCTTGTATTCCATGGTGTTTCCGCAGGTGTTGGGCTATTTTTCTGAGCAGGCTAGCTACAGTGCTGACGCTGGTAAAGAAAAAGCTTTACTGGAACGCCAGCACCCTCGATTTCATAGTTTCAATGCAGGCATGGGTGTCCCGAAAGCTGGCAAAGGGGTACCCTGGATTTCTTCTCGAGCTTCTTGAATTCGAAGACTGGGGCAAACGGATAGTTCCGGGCAAATTGAGGGACTTTAACTCAAGTTGGTGCATTTTAGTCCTGCATATTCGAGGGCCATGTGGCAGGAAATACTGCTCCAATAAAACAATACTGCCAGCCTTCTCAGGATGTTTGGTCATAATTGCCTAGGCCAGGAAGCCATGGGGAACATAGGAGCACGGAACGGATGGGCCTCGAGGCTTGCCCCCCTCGTTTTCCCGCAACTCTGACCTTTGATCAGAGTCCTGACACGATGCTGTCTGGGCGCAGAAGAATCCAAATTTGTATCATCAGCCATTGGCCCCCAAAACTCCTCAGGTACCGTCGCCGCCAGCGACTCAGAATTGGATGGCCCACTACTGCTTACTGGTGGTTCGTAGGGAAGAAGCAAGTATAATCCCTACATAATATATTCCCTTGTTCCCTACATTCCCTATGTTATACCACTATATTCCTTTTTTCCTTACTTACCCAGCAGGGAGCTACTGAGTTTGGTGTTTGGAGTGGTGGAGTTCCCTATTGTTACCTGCGGGATCCGGATTCTGTGTCGGCGCATACCCAAATTGCAATCCCTTCTTGGCCTCCCTTTAGCTTACTGGGGGTAATATAGTGAGTAAGGGAACATACTGTATGATTTAGGGATTGTATTGGGGTTATATTACCTTATTCCCTACTACAACCACCAGTAAGTTACAGGATAGGAGCTGGCAGCTTCTTAGCTTTTGCTTCGATGTGACTCTAAAGGGGTGATAATTGTATTTACGCATTATTCGGTATGCTCTGGCTGCGTAAGAGCGTAGCCAAATTTTTGCGACGTGAAGAAGCTTGAAATGAATGTGCCTGTCGCACAATCAGAGTTTTTGCTGCCTTGACAAACACGTTAGCTTCGACAAAACGATCATCTCCTTAAGCCTTTGTGCGTGCAAAGTCTCTCGATTGGTAACGTTTGGCTGCTGCTACACGAGGAGCGACTCTTTCGCAATGGAATACACTCTCATTGTTTCCCAGTGGATCAGACTCTCGTGATGCCAAACCCCTGGCCAGTGGCGTTCCGCTCCAGAATTTACACCCGTATTCAGCCTGCGCAAAACCTTGAGACTAAGTCTTGGGCTCGTTCTGGCGAAGCGGCGTGCTGTGCAATCAGAACGGCAACAGTGCGAGCGCTGTAAGTGTGTAGGTGCATCATGCATGTGCCACAGCACTCCGCACGTAGGCAGATGCGCGTCGAGAGAAATTTGTAACAAGGTGGGGCCAGTATACCCCTAAACCAGGTAAGATCGTAAGATCCAGATTGTATGGCACCCATAACTTGGGAAGGTTTGATTGAATAAATATGATCAGGTCTGGAATGGCAACTTTCAAGATGCCTGGTGCCAAGAACGAGCTCAACTACCAGCCAGATACGGCGGCTTCTGACATGTATGAGTCCTTGTCAAGGTGAATTCCAGTGGTTCTGCGGGCCGGGGTTAGTTTTGACGGCGGGTTCGCCAGATTATCAATTGTTTCGGCGATCCTTCTGACAAGGCCCACCTCACATCGGCGGGACAATTTGCTTTCGTGCCCATGTAATTAGGACTCGCGGGAGCACAGCCCTAGTTGCATTAACTGCAGCAAGTGCAACCAATTCAAGGTAGGTAGGATTTCGGGCCATGGGCATTAAAACCTGCATGATCTCTGCCGTCTCTGTGTGTCAAAGCCGCAGTCATGACAATTTGTGGAGAGAAGAAGATTCCTTTCGTACGCCACCCCATGTTTGCTGGACGTCATCCTTACACGCCTGTCGAAAGAACAAATCCGAGAACATAGTTCCCTCTGTTTGAAATTATGGAGAATGATACTGAAAAATCTCCCAAATCTTTAAATTCATCCGCAACCTTCAGGATTTCAGCAGTCAGAAAATCTTTGCAGGACAGGCTGATCCCTAAATCTTTCCCGGCATTATGCATGTGGGCTTTTCTTCGCAAGGTCATGGGAGCCTTTACTTTAGACTCTCCATCAACGTCCCTATCATATGTTCAAGATTTCCGGACAGGTTGGTTGCACTAATACCATGTCTCCGGCACGCCTTTCCCCAGCTCATTGGCCCCTCTAGCTTGAGCAGACCGTTGGTGGGGAAATCGCAATCCACACCAGTCCCTGGCCTTAGCCGTAGAGACGGCAGTTTGCTTTGACATCAGCTCACTGGCGCAGTGAGCAAGAAAAGCGTCAAGCAAAAGCAAGTGATATGTGTATGGACCTGCGATGCATCCCAATCTGTTTTGGATTTCAACGTAATCTGATGATAGATCGCTTTTGCCGCCATAATCCCGGAACTTGCCCAACTTTTCCTATTCTTCCCGCGGAGACCTGAAAACAACAAAGGCGTCCTGTGACTGCAGACTTCCCACGGGAGCGGGCCGGAAGCCAAAGAAGTACACCAAGTCACAGAGGCTTTGAGAGCGCGCCGTGTTTTGTAGAATTCTAGATTAGAGAGTTCTGGATTCCAGGTTGGAGATTTGAGAATTCATGCTTGGGCAACTTTGGAGTCCGAATGTGCAGTTTATCATAGATAGCACGAGGCATCTCAGGTACGTTTGCCATCATTTTCCAAAGCCGGATGCAAGACGTTCAGTGAGAGTTAGTGTAGAGCACGGGACCTTGGCGACAAATCATTTGCCGAAATCGGCTTCAGACCAGTATGCTGGTGTCATTTTTGCTGCGCGCTGAGATCTCACCGACAATGAGCTACACCACGCGGCTGCTGCGGCCCTAGAGACTGTGTTTCAAGGTGTAGACAAAGACGTCCTTTGCAGAAATGCTGTTGTCATGCCCGATGGAAACCTGGTAATTGGTGCTTCGGATCGGCTCAAGGAAGAGTCATCTGCCCCTGCTTTGTTTCGCTTGTTGTAACTGTAACTTTGGTGCAGCGTTCTACAACTTGATCTGAGGTCCATGGGACTTGGCTGCTGTACTCCTATGGAGCGCTATGGTGTAGGACAGAAGCACCGAATTCCAGGTTTGGAGCTTGGAACTTTGTATTCGGCTTTCGTGTTCCCGCTTTGCCCAGGACTGAGGTACCACCGTAGTGCACACGAATCATTCGGGTGTGGGGCATTGTGGGGCAGCAGGGGTTCCAGCACAGGTTCTAGGGCAAGATGCTCGTGAGCTCCACGCGTTGGCAGCATCATGCAGCATGCCAGCGAAGGTCCAAGCAGAGGCCACGTCACTGTTCAATACATACGCATCAGAACTAGAAGGAGGTCACGGTCATGTGTAATTAGCACAGGTCTTGCAAGAAATTTGTACAGGAGGGCCCGCAAGCAGCTTGTGCATTTGATGATGCCGCGTTTTGCTCTGGCATGAGATGTATCATTTGAAGGCCATGGTCTGGCGCAATTCCAAAGAAATAAAGACCTAGCAGCGTCAGAGGTTCACGACGTGCAGCCAGGTGGGGTTGGGAGGACGTTTGCAGAGCCCAGATTCCGCACTTTAGGCGTTTTGACTACTGTAAGAGGTAGCGTCAGTGCACCGCACATGGCAAAGAGCTTGGCCCGCCATGCGTGTGGCCGTGTCCTATGTCAGCGGCGCGCAAGTTGTGCAGGTGGAGCTCGCGCCTTGGCTTAGGTTCAGAGTTCAGGGTTCCCCATGAAATCCGCACAAGGTTAGGGTTTGGGGCGTTAGAAGAGGTATCTGTTCCTGGCAACCCGTGTAACTTACAGCCAAGAGGTGCCACAAGTGATGCGTGGATCCATATTTTCTCAGTTCAGGATCGAGAAGCTCTGGTGGAAGCTATCCACCGCGCCGTGACAAAGGCCTGGCTTCGGCCCGGGTAGTACTTCACCTGTGCTTACGCTCTGCATTGTCTCCATGGCTCACTGTGAGAATGCCCACTTCAATCTGGATTCGGGCTCAGGTTTCGGGCGCAAGGTTGACAATCTGGATTTGGGTATGTGCAATTATGCAAGACTCCTCTTGACTTCTTCGCGGTTTCCTACAGTATGGAGACCTCCGATTTGGGCCTACAAATGCATGAAGCTTATGAGGAAGCACTGCATAAAGTCAATTTTCCAGACCCACATGACCCGCAGAGTTTGAGACCCTGCAAGTGTCCATAGCCTTGCGTTTGGCAGAATGCAGCATTCGGGCCATGGTTGAAAAGACTGCTACGAGAGCAGCCTGGAGATTCAGAACAAGATTTTCAATAACCTCGCTTCGTCCTAGTCTTGTCAGGTCCAGTGTGGGACAGTAGCGGTCAGCTGGCATGCATCCTGGAAACATAGCCGTATTTCAGATCTACGAAAGATATCACATTTCCAATTTCAAACGAGTGTTCCAGTAGCAACGAGTGGACCATATGCGGCCCCAAAGCTCCAATGTGAAAAATTGGCATGCACGCATGAACAATTTTGGCCTAGCTACTTGAAAGGCCTACGGCTCTTGCGATGTCCCAGACTCCCAGAGTGAATACTTTGTGATCGCACAATTCGAAATTCTCGCGTTTAAAAGCCAAAGAAGCCATGTTATCAAGCGATAGGCTTTGTGCGGCAGTTTGGAATGAAACATCCCAAGTGGCGTTGTGCAGGTAATTGAAATTCATCCTTGAAGCTTGATCCCTGATCTGAAATGGACAACTGCAGTTACTGTAGTTTGTCATGAAGTGGCCCCTTGTCAAGTTGTGCCTACTTTCAGGCCACCGGCATCCCTGGTACGCGCCAGCAGCTCTTGCGAGGCTGCTGCAGATCTAGTACGCAGAACAGGGTCGGTTCAGCTTGTGTAGGCACGCCGATCTTGCCTCAGCTCAGTACATCTCAGTAGTTTCTGTGGCACGCAGCGGTGAGTCGAACAACTTCTTGCCACCAGCAGGTTTAGCATGTGGGAGATATGTATAAGGCGGAGGAGGTTGAGGTTGAGCGTCCTAATTCCTGACTGCCTAAATCTTGTTGGCTAGCCACAAAGGATTCAAAGGCAAGCGGCAGGTAAATCAAGCAATCAGAAAGCACTTGATCTTCAGCATACCCCCGCGCAGGTGCCTCCTTGCATGCCTTCATGTCCCTCCCATTTAGACACACCCACTCCCATGCAAAAACAAGCTGGCGCCTCGAAGGTCATGACCTCCTTTGGCCAACAATGAAGCTGTCACAGCTCGGTGAAGAGGCGCTAAGCACCTTCCCAGTCAGATCCCACCAGATTCACTTGCTACAGATGACCACAGAAGACAAATGAGATGTCCGCTTAGATACTGGCTCGTCACTATTTTCGTGCCTTCCTTTCAACTTTTAGCGACCAGTCAACAAGTCAAGTCTGAAGCCTAACTACAACACGCACAGGCCTTGCAGTTCTGTTAGCTTTGATACGGGCTGCAGGTTTATGTTGCAGATCTGCTGGAGCAGCATCAGTCCGCTGCAAAGATTCCTTTCGGACATCCATGTCGAAGGAAGCCATGCGTTTTGTGACCCAGCCCCTAGTTGGCAGGAGGAGCTCATCCTCAACCTCGTGGTGCACCGCGCATCCTTTGTGGCCACGGCGTCGGACGATGCCAGGTGATGTTTTGGGAGCTTTGTTTGTGCCATCGTTGTTCCAATTATGTAATATTAGTCGGCAAGTAATTCTCTGAAGGCTTTAAGAACCAACAACCCAGGACGGTACTGCGCGAATATGGAGCCTTTGCCGCAATGGAGCTGACAACTGCAGGAGGTCATTCGATTACGGAAGGCACGGCACCACAACTGTCAACCACAAATCCCCAGTGTGAATGCTTTCTGCACCTGCCGCTATGCGTGCATGCTGGAGAGAACGCAGGGAACGCGAAGATTAAAGCCGGACGGGGATGTTTCAATCCAAGCTTTGGGTTTTGGACGAGAAGTCTCATTTCTGAGTCCCTTAGTGCCCAACTGAGGCACACGCATCGAGGCAACTGTGCATCCAGACCGCAGCTGGCACGGGCCCACTCCTTGAGAAATCGCAGACATCTTTCACCTTTTAGCCATCATATCAGTCAGCTTTCCGCTTCACAGCTGACCCCTAGTCAAAAAAAAGCTAGCAAGCCAGCACAAGGAGTTGTCGAACAGAGATCCAAGCAATTGTTGGTGCATAGCTCCGGAAAAGAAAGAGGAGCCTCCTAATAACTGGCGAGATTCCATCTTTCCCTACATAACCGTTTCCCTTTTGCAGGATGCATCCTGCCGTGTCTGAGAAAGCCTACCCGGCCTACCCATGCTAAATCTGCAATGACTCTGATGCTTTCACAGCGTTCTTTATCCAAAACCTCATGAATCTGGAAATTTGTGGAGGGGCTGTAAATGTGGGACCCCATACCAGACGTTCCCAGTTCGCCACCTAAGCATAGGGTGGCAGTCAGTCTGCCTCAACTGCAGCTGAGGTACACACACTGGAAGGCCAGGGAGTGACTTGGCGAGCTGCAGATCCAGGGTAACATTCCAGCCAACTAGTTCTGAAGTTTGAAGTCGTTGTTGTACAGCGCACCCCTACCAAAGCCTTATCGCACTCAGCCGCTCGTAAACTCCCTCAACGCCATGACCCATGGTCGTTGATTGACTCGCCTCTCAAAAGCTTCTCATTCTAGATCCCTAACCGCGCGACATGCGTGCCATTTGGCGCGCATGAGGTTGGGCTTGAAAGCGGTGCAGGTCCACAGGTTCTGTATAAGCTATGGCATGCCATGGAGATGGCAATGCTCAGGACGTGGTGCGATCTGCTGTTTTTTCTCCCGATGGCTACTTCGTGCTCACAGCCACATCGGCCGGAAATGCCAAGATTTGGAATGCTGCGCAGCTGCAGGAATTCGATGCATCAAACTAAGTTTTACGCAGATGCACGGTGCCACTTTCAGGACGCATGCTGTGACTATTTAACACGACCAGTAGGTCCTGCTCTAGCGGTACAAGCAACTTTTTAGCGCCAGGTGATTCTGCCTAGAACTCCCGAACCCCAGGATCACCAAACAAGTTGTACGTACAGCTACTTGTAGGGAATACCTCCCTTCCAAGAAGAGAACGCATCTCAAGCCTGTTCAGGTCCTGACAGGGCAGTGCGTCCGTGCATTGCGCTGAAGCTGCACTTGGCTGGGGTTCTCTGTGCTATTTTCATGGCACTTGTCTTTCTTGATCTTGGTTCCTAGGGCAGGTTGGATCTGGAGTGTTCAGGGTTTAGGGTTTCGAGTCGGGTGAGGGGGCGGAACAGTTGCAATGCGAGTTGAACATGCGTATGTACTGGACATTCGGCACACTGATGGTTATGAACAATGCATGAAGCATTTTGGATAGGCTGGACCCATTTTGCACAGCCTGGCATAAGACAATGCTGTACGCCCTAACCCGCACGAACGGACATGCCAAGGCCAGTGCAGACCTACGCTCTGTCCCTTGCAGTCTTCAGTGCGGATTCATCCCTGGCGCCTGGGAATCAAAGCGTAGGTCCTACTTGAGCCAAAGGAGATCACATCTGCATCTGCACAGCGGGCGGCATAATAGCGTAATCCGTATACCTACCTGCTTAGTGTTGGGGTCTCTGACGGAGAGCCTTCCAATAGGCCCCACGCTTCCTTGACCGACGAAAGCGCAGTCTCTCATGTTGGGTGGTAACGAAAGAGAATAATTGGATGCCCTCAACCAGAAACCCAAGAGTCATGCCTTTTTAACTGCCCCACAACCCCCCCCCAACTTTTTCAAGCCGATGAGAAATGTTAGTTGTTGGGTTCTCATGGTTCTCTTAGACGAAGAGCCCCGCTTTACATGGATCGGGATGGCCTCCTTCGCACGAAGATGTCTCACTTGCACGGTGCACAAGGGTGCCACAGAGGCTTTATGGCAAGGGGCGACAGCCACAGGCCCCTCATACGGTTTGTCGTCGGGTTGATTGTATAGATTGATGGACTAAAGAACTGTACTTCTCGGACAAGGCCCAGGTAACACAGCTAAACTGCAAAGTATGTAAAGAATTTTCAGCGTTGTGTACGAAGGTGCTCACTGCAGCCATTGATGGAACAGCCGCTGAGCTGAAGAGTTGCGCACAGTCGAGTTTCGCCGCGGAGGTTTCAGTGCTTGAACCGAGGAGAGTGGTACAGTGATATGGATAGTTTTGCTTCCCCGCGTAAAAGTAATGAATGCTTGCTAGCAAGGCAATACGCCCTGTAGGGTTAGTCAGTCAGTGGAGCTGGAGGCCTTGACCTAATTAGGATGATTGGATTAGGACGATGAAGGCCCTGCTTTCGTTGATGTAGACCGCTCCAAGGTGCAACCACGGTGGAAACCTCTTTGTCTTTGGTGGTCTGACTAGTTACCCTCTAGGTCCCTCAGTCTCAAGATAGTTACTATGCCGATCATGGGTGCTTCGGCCCCATATACCTTAGCTACCAGAATTAAAGTTTCTCTCCAAACCCTAAACCTTGCAGCCCAAAGCCAAGGCAAAGATTTGGCGAGTGCCGTGCGGCCGCTGCTTTCAGACTCTTCGGGGCCATCAAGGCCAGTTCAAAAAGACCGTGAAATCAGAAGGCTACGATCCAAGATAAGTAGCAGCAGCAGCAGCAGCAGCAGCAGCAGCAGCTGTAAGCTTCATCAGCAAGAATACAGCAGGATTGGCGCCTGACTGGCAGGCATGAAAACAAAACTGGCTTAAAGATCGTGAGCAGCAAACAGAACAGCGGAACAAGGATAGCGGTGCCAGCAGTCCATTCTGCGGCAGCATGCTAGCTCGTCAAAATGCGTTAGATCAGGAATTGTGCGTGATTACGTTGATTGAGTGGGATAGCGTTGCTCTTGGCAGGCCTCATCCATAAGGGTGAAAATTCCCCGCCTGCCTCTGGTGAGGAGGGGAATTCGAGCTTAAGAGTCAAAGGGTGCAGACCTCAAGAGACTGCCCCACAGCACGGTCTCGAGTATGCGGAAGTGATAGAACAAGCCAACTTGTGCGGAAGGGAGTTGTTCTGGGCACCAGGCACGGTGACCTCCGCGGAGTTCTCCAAAGATGGCACCCAGGCAACTTGTGCTGCCGAACTTTTTCGTAACTTGCCTACCTAGTTGGACACGCAGCAGACGAGGTGCTGACAGGATCTTGGGACAAAACAGCCAAGATCTGGCTGCCTGGCAGTATGGCGTGTGGTAAGTGAGGAATGGGACACTGAACTACCTAGATTCCTAACTAAGTGAAGAAAGGGAAGGTCTTCCTGTAGACAGATGCCTAGTCTTCATGAAAGGGCGCCTGAGTCTAGGTTGCATCGTGCATGGGCAGTGGTCCAAATCAAGGTTCCATTTTGAGGGGCAGAGTGGGTACCTGTGCTTCCCGCAAAGGACCGTAATAGTCAGAACTACCCACATCACACGTGAAGTTCGCTGGATCTGATATATTAAAGTCCTCACCATACATCCATTCCCTCATCCGCTCTGGACCAGGGCAGCTCCTGCTTGGACGGCCCCCTGCTTGAGCTGTACAGGGCCTCAGGGTTCAGAGTCGGTTACCTGAAGCGAATCCGTGCGTGCTGCAGCTTGCGGTTGGTCAATAAATGAATCTCATGAGTTGAACCAAAATCTCGTTGAAACTGGATTGTGCGTCATATTGGCAACGAATCCCGAAATCAGTACACTTGCATCCTTTGGCCATTGCAATGCAATCAGCGCCGCCATGCTCGACCCCAGGTAATCACCAAAACTTGCACGAAACAACGCTCGTAAGGCCTGTGGCATACATATTCTCCCAAGTAGCGAGAGTTCTGGAGCCCGGGAAGCCCCCCACAATCGCGGTAGAATTCCCAGAAAACACATGTACACATACAGCTACGGTGTACATGCGTAGCACATTTTACAACTGCAACCCCATTCTACTCACCGTTTGGCCTTCACATGCTGCCTAAGTGTAAGGCCCCCTTCCCAGGCTGGTGGCTCCAAGTAAGCCGGGTGAGGAGGAGCTTCGAGAGGTGACTTGAAACATTGCCCAGAGGGCAGTGAAGGAGAGGATGTGTGATACACAGGGTTTACAAATTCGTTTGGGGGGATCATGTGAGGGGAGCAGAAGGCGCTTCCTCCCAGGCAGCATAAAGTCCTTGATAACGGCAGGGTTCTGATTGTCAGAAGGTTTGAAATGTGCCCAAATAAATCGCCATCCAGGGTTGAAAGGAGAAGCATATGTTTTTCAGCTTCGGGACTCGCTTTGGGACTTGAGATTGCTGGTTTGCGCTTCGGGTTCAGGGTGCCAAGACACATAACTTAATAAAGCCCTTGCTGGACCTCTGTGCACAGACCTCCTGCATCCCTGCATGGCTCTACAATTTTGGGGCCCTCAACTTTTCTACGCCGATCCAAATATACCCGGCAGCTTCTTCCTGCCCTTCGAGCCTGAGCCTTAAGGCATTTCAAGAGCCCCTTACTAGGTGGGTATCCCCCAAAAAGCTCCTACAAATTCCGCACGCGTCCAAACATTGTCCCCGAGCATCGAGCATACGGGTATCGCAGAATGTCCCTGGACCAGTTTTCCAGGCTGCCAGCGGAAGCTTGAGCTCCCGCTGCTACATTCGCATGCAGTGCCCATATCTCCAAAACCTGCATACACCCTGCTAGCCAACCCGGGAAGCCAACTTAATCCCTACTGGTGGAGGGATACGTGAATGCTTCCTCCCCAAACCCAGAAATCTAAACCCCTCAACCCTGAACGCCACACAGCAAGGGTTTGTGACTGCGTAGCAGCGCGATGCGCGCACATTGAAACATTTAGCCGTGAGCCCGACGCACCAAGACGGCTGGGTAGGGGGGAAAGAGTCGAAGCTCCCAACACTCTGAAAGCCTCTGAACCCTACATGCAAGAGATGACGGACCTGAAGGCTGCCAAAGGCAGATTGGGCTCCTGTTTCGGTTGCGTGCGGCTTCTCCTCACATCCTGGTGCCAGACGCGTGGCCTGGCAGCGCACAAATGTGGAGTTGGAGGGCTTCAGTCCATGATTCAAGGCACACAGGCGCGGCGACATAGATGACGATTCTCTTTAGATGACGGTCATTCAAGGGCTCAATTGTATAGGACGAAATCAGGATATGTTCCGCTTACGTCCCCGCCCTTGTGCCCCTTGAGCTCCTCTTGAAATGCTGCAGCTAATTGGCTGAGTTGCCTTGGGAGGCGAGTCAACGGCTTCAGATCCTTGCAGATGTTTAGGTGGCGATATGTGACGATGTAAAGCTTTGCAAGCTATTGGAGACTAATGTCGAGGGGTCAAGCTGTTCGGGTGTAGGGTTTCAGGATAGGAGCTATGGGTTGTGGATCGCAGCTTCGGGCTGCATTCCCTATTCCTGAGAAGTACGACACGTATGGGCACATATATGCTTTGGCTGCAAGACGGGCCAGGTTTTGTGTAGATGTACAGAGAGATGCGTGCTGGCGGGTGGCGGCTCTACAACTGAGTTCTGATGACCACCCTGTAAAGTGCTATATGCGCTGTCCAGTTTCTTGGAGCAAGGCCACAACCGCCTTTGCATGTCGACACTGCGAGGGCACAGCCGCCCACTCAGCAAGTTGGAGCCAATCACAGCGCAGCGATTTGTATGCCTTCCGTTTTCTGAAGAAACTGATCAAAGGGTGAGTTTTAACCTTTGCAGTACTGGCCACACTTCAGACTTCAAGTTCTCAATCCTGCAACATCCTGAGTTGCAATACCCAAGGGCCCAAACCTCAAGCTTGTAGCCACATGTATTGCACTTGATAATTAATCTCATCCTACAAAAATCTTTCAAATCACCATCGCACTTGACCCAGCTAGTGATTCAGCCCCTAAGCCCGAGTCACAAAGGCCATGCGGTTCTCTCCGCCACTTATGCACCAGACGGCGATGCAGCACACTTGCTTGCAGATGTGCCATACGTAGCCGGTGTTTTTTTCGTCGTTTCCAAGCCTCAGACTTTGGAGACGTTAAGTCTGTTGTTGCATTGGTCCAGCCTTGAGTCTCATAGGGTCCTGGAGGAGAGCCCAATTCAGCATCCGTTCAATCTTTGGGGCACTACCTTAGCTCCATGCGCTGCGCAGGGGAGCTGAAGAGTTTGGGCTGGCAAAGCGCTTCCGAGGCTTGTTTCAAGCTTCTGCTACTGAGAACTCGAGATGCCCGAGTTGAGCTATCAAAGAAGGACACGCGCACGCACAAGGCTTTGTGTAGTTATTGCTTTGGAGATTCACACCTCAATAGAAACCCTGTGCACCCTGCTATTTGCTATGGTAGCCAAAATACAAGCCAGCAACTACACGTCAAATCTCTCCGGCTCTTTCCGGCGGTTTTGGATACGCCCCAAAACCGCCCTGCCTGTAAACCTATATGGGTCGTGCAGGCCATGTTAGAAAGCCCAGGCGAATCTTATGAACAAGAATTTTGGAACTTTGGCTACAAAAAGTGTCTGATGTGTCTCAGGTACTGACGGCCTCCGTGGACGGCACAGCCCGGATTTGGCGAGGAGGCCAGGCGGAAGCTTTTGTTGTCAGGCTTCGAGGCATGTAGGGTGAGTTTGCAGGGGGTTACATACGGCTGTATAGAGGCCGAAAAGGAATTTCGGGGAGATGTGGTCGGTGGTTGAAGTGGGTTCCATCTTGAAAGCTCACAATTGAGGGTGCGGCAGTATGCATGGAAGTCAAACAGGCCAGCACAGCCTGGCCAGTTGTCATCCAGATATCTGGAGACGAAAAATCCATGAGGAAGCCCTCAATACGAAATTGTGGTTTCTGAAATGAGTACACGCGGTCAGTGTGAAGAACAAAAAGGCATAAAGGATTTCCCTCGTGTCCTAGATTTGATATGTTTAAAGCTTATTTGTTGCAAGGGTGTCTCAAGGAATGCATACAAGAAAACGATCCAACGAGAATATGTTTGGAAAGGGGATTCCCCTTAGTTTCGTAGATTGCTTGTTGTTTTTCTACGCGTTTCACTTATGAGACGAATATGTACTAAGCTCATCATCTTTCCTTCGTCGCCAACCGGCCTCTGGGCCCAGGCACGTAGGAAGGAGATGAAGTCTGAACGCGTAGCCTGGTAGCTGTGCAGGACTTACATTGACAATTAATTCTTGCAGTATAGAGCAAACCAGCATGTAGTTGTGACTCTACGGGTCTTCAACAGCCGTCCCGTTCTTTAGAGACCATGTGCTGGCAGGTGAAACTATACAGGTCCTTGCGGGACATGGCCTGGGAGTTTTCTCGGCAGTCTTTTCAGCTTCATGGCCTGAATCACTGCGAATTGTTTCGGTGGATTCCTGAAGGTGGGATAGAGGTAGTTAACTTACTGGGAGCCGGTCCAGGCTTCAGGGTAGCAGGGACCAGATGCATGCCCTCTGCTTGACCACCTGACGTTTGGAATTAAAAACGGCTGCTTGGGCGACATTGTGGCAATCGAAGCTGGGATGAGTGGTTTGAGGTTTGAAGTTTGGGAGCTTCAGCGCCTGAGTTCTGCACTTCCCGTCAATTGCCAATCGTTCAAAGCCTTCCCTTGAAGCTTGATTTTTTGCTTGCTTGGCTGTGAACCGCATGATGCAGTCCTGGTGGTGTCATCTCACGGCGCAGACGAAGAAGATCATCAAGTGTTTGTCTTGAATCCATATGAGGTGGATAGCCGGCTGATCCTCACAGCTTCGTGGGACCGCACTGCCAAGATTTGGGACGTCATTTCCGGCATCTGCCTAAGGACGGCCACACGCGGGTCTGGGCATTGAAGTGAAGGGTGTGCAAGTCAAGGGCTTTGCTGCAGGGTTTAGGAAACATGGGGCTTCGAGCCCCTCATTGCCATAGCCGCACATGTACACTGACGTAAGCTGCAAGCAAATTGCCATCCCTGTCGTCCGGGCTCTGAACATACCTTGTTTTGAGCAAGCGCGGCAATTCCGGCTTGGAATCTACCCTTTCACACAAGATGTCCGCAATTACGGCGCTGTGATCTTCTGCGCGCGCCGTTAGCTTCTAAGAATCAAATCAACGGGCAAGCCCAGATATTCCTTGCAATTTTTGAACATTGCCACAGCGAGAACATCATCTACCATGTTTCAACTGAAACCTGAACACGGATAGCAAAGCCCATGAACGCCAGACTGCCCTAGAACCCAAACATGTTCTCTGCCTGAGCTACTTGAGACTTCCAAAGTCAAAATCCTACAAGTGGAGGGCACTCTTCGAATCCCATCCCATCCTTGTAGTTGCTTGTAGAACCCACAACATTTTTTGAGGACACCAGAGTAAAGTCGTTAGGTCATGAATTTGTCGAAGCATGTTGTCGAGGAATTCTAGGAGGCTAAGCTCTACAGCCGTCCAAGGTCAACGCATGAGCTAAGCACACTAAGGGAAGAGCTGAAGTGCAACCCGAAGTGGAAAGCACTGAAAGAAAGGCCTATCCCTGAATCTCAAGAGGACTCTGACGGGCCATGGCCTGCCGGTCCGGTCGGCCGTGTTCTCTGCAGACGATGCCGCGGTACTCACTGCTTCCGATGATGGTGGGACCGGGGGGGAGGAGACTTCAAATCCCTCTTTTGCTTTGTAATTGTAGATTGTTGTCATCAAAAGGGAGCGTGGATCATAGTCATAGTTCAAGGATTGCCCGACGTTTCCACAAGTACATGCAAGGCGGCTGCTTCTGGTGTTATCTGCCGGGCTGCACGGTGGTACCTCTGGTAACTTCCGTCTCCTAAGCCCTAATTGACCGGGAGCCCACGGTACGTAGCAGCGCGTGTGTGCTGAAGTTTCTGAGATCCCAAACGGCTTGGCGGTGCTGCCCCTGGAACCCTAGTGGAGCCAGCCTTCAACAAAAACATTTCAAGGGGCCCTGAGTCCAGCTCCAAAAAGACTTCGAACACTGCCAAGTTCATTCCGCATCGAAATTCAGACATTTCCTGCAGTATAGACTACAGAATGAAGCTTGATTTCAGGAAGTGGGCTGGGATAAAGGCTTTCCTTAAGGGTGGTTCCTGGAACCGCATACAACACAAGCCCACAGAAATGCAATTGCAGGGAAATAGAACGTCCCCTACACGCCCCATATGACACATAAATTCACTTGTATCCTGAGTGGCAGGCAGCGCCAAGATCTGGAGCGTCAAGACGGGGACATGCTTGCGAACGTTGGTCAGGTAGCTTGACAGACACAATGCGATTGTGCCAATTTTGCGGTCCCTTTCCAAACTCCCAGCAGTGATCTCGCTTGGTACAGCTCTCAGGGCCTCAGAACTGGCTGGCAGCCAACCTACTCCCCAACTCTGAGAACATATGACCGCCGCACTTTCCCAAAGCTTAATTCTTTCTGAGCTTGAGCCCCCAAAGTGACATTGATGCTTTGCTCCCATTGGTAAGCGCTTCATGTTCCGGAGATAGTTGGGACACGCAGTAGAAGGGATATTGTTGACCATTGAGACAGCTAATGGGACGATCATCGCAACATAATCCGAACTTGTGAGTAACCCTGACGGGTACCTTACCAATTCGTCTTTGCAATCCCTACGCACTGTCGTCGTTACAAAGCATGCTTCCCTTTCAGCCCCGCGATGTGATTTCTACAAGCATTGCCATGCTCCCATTTCCTACACCTACTTCGAAATCCCTGAGCTCTAAACAGTCAAAAGCCAAGGCCTGGCCACTTCGTTCGCGTCGCGTTGTTCAGTCCTTTGGTCATCAAAGTAATGCTGAATAAACGGGTGGGTATGTGGGTCTAGGATGGCCTAGGTCTGGGCTTGAAAGAAGAGCCCTGACAAATCCACGTTTGTTGCACAAGAGCGTCACACTAGGATCCTTGTAACAATCGCCATAATGAGAGTGCGGCTTTCTTCATAAAGGATCTACTTGCAGAGTGGCAGGCTTGCCATGGCAAGTTCTGGCTGAGCTAGGATCGTGAAGGGTTTGGGGGGGCTGGGGGGTTCGTGATTTTCGTGGATCCACTTGGCTTTACCTTGTATCTTGAAGTGTGTTTGGATTGTATAGTGCTGTCAAATGGATTCTTGAAGAGTGAATCATGCATCGAAGGTTTACGTTCTGGCAAGGATTGAATCGAATCCCTCCACCATCTTGAATCTCTCGCACATGATAGTAACACCTCTTCATCTGGCACCTTCGCAGCAAATCGGGATTGGCTGTTGTCAGCGCGAGTGGGCTTGCTTTTCAGGGATCGCGATTTGAGCCTACGCCTTGGGCAACCCTAAGCCTATCTCTAGCGAGGCGTTAAGGACAGTTTCCCCTGCATGCAAGGCTTTCATATTCCCGACCGTTCGGGGAGGGGGCGGGGGCCATTCTGGAAAGCGCTGCATTGAAGTGGTTGCGATGTTGAGCAATTGGGATCAATGGGGGCTGCCTCACCTTTGCCAGATGCTGCTGGCATTAATAATGACTTGGGATCTGGGAAGATGGTGGAAACATGAGCTCTCTTGGCTTGCTGAACCGTTGTGTACTCAGATTCGGAACATGTTGCGGTTATGTGTCTTGCTGCCTACTGGATCCTGCAATCTCTCAAGCTCGCAGCCGGACTTTTCAGCATGAAGACCTTTAAGCCCATGGCCCTCGCACCCGGGTGTCGTGCTCCAACAGCTGCAGAGTTCAGGTCCTGACGCAACCTTGGTCCTCACGTCCTTCGAGGATGGTACCTCAATCCAATAGTCGGGCTGACGGTTGGCCGCAGTTGGCTGGAAACAGAAAATAGCCCGGGGCAATCGTTTGAGCTAGGTGGTGGAAATGCAATTTCTTGCTGGACTGGACGCCGTTCCAGGGTGCACTGGCAATTTTGCAACCTTGGATCTGAAAGGGTGCATTCGCACGAGAGCTGAGTCACGCAATACCTCACGCACGTGGCTCAGCCCGGGGGAGACTCTTTCAAGGCAGGCTCCGCATCTCCCAAACCACCACAGTCGCTGCGTGTACATGTTTTGCGTTACAGTTTGTTTTGCTAGATCGTGGGAAACAAAGACTGGCACTCCCTGGGCCATCATTGCTGACATCAACATCGCTCATTAGCCTGATTCAAATATCCCCGGCAATAGAGCCAGAAGCGGTAACCCGGAGGGGGCAAGTGATGCATATCGGCTTGTCAGAGCTTGCTTTAGCACAGTTCATTATGGTCACGGTTCCACGATATGTTCACTTTGCATCGTCACTATGAAGCTTTTACTTGGAAGATGCCTGTAGCTTGAACCGGGAAACGCTGCATCTTGACTCCATACCTGTACCCCTTCACATGATGCAGCAGTAGGAATACATCATTATAGAAGGTTTAGCTCTCTGAAAAGATGCAGGGAGGGGGAGGGTGGAACCTCAAGTTACTACCCCCGACCCTAAAACTAGAGTGACCGCAGCAGCTGAGGCACAGCCCAGCTCTGGGATCCTTGCACAGGGGACTGCCTGCAAACTTTGTCCGGCCACGACCAGTCGGTGCGTGGGGCTTGAGTTCAGGGGTTGGCAGGGTTGGACACAGGGTTTGGGATAGAATTGCTTCAGGAGCGGCTAGGAGTGACCTCCCAAAGGTATCTTGTCAGAGGCGATGACAACGATGACCTACGACCTGACGAAGACAGTGGTTTTGTTTTGTCCATGTGTGATGATGTGGGTGGCGGCTTCTCTATGCCTCTGCAGACTCCTCACTCAAAGCAGTGCCCAAAATGCGTGTTCTGAAGATTTGGCCCATGTTAGCAATCCAGCAGTATTTCCGAGCCGCAGCTGTGTTAGTCCACTGTGATCGAGCCGCGCTGAGCGGCTGAGCATGGGTGGTGTGAGCTTAATCCGGGAGGAAGTACTGACACATGCCAAGTGCGGCTTCGGGTGTGTTGCGGTCTCATTGGGGATTGTAAACCTTGCGCCGAGAAATGCAGCTGCAGGTGAAGTTTGCACGATTCTCGCCCTGATCCGGGATGCACAGGAGTTCATGAATGTCTCAACATGGCTGGTTTGGTCGGGCATTGTTGGGATCTATGTGGGTACTTGAGTTGCTCAAAAGGGGCCGCAATAGACCATCCTGGCTGCCCCGAAGACCGTTAGAAAAAAGGGACCCAGCATTTTTAGAAGCTCCAAAATGGTGCCTCGACGTAGGGCTCGTTGTTCTTGTTCTTCAAGTCTTGGGTTGACAGGGTGGGCAGTGTTGAGACATAGCGACTTGCTTGATCCCAAAGGTGGCGATCATGCTGGCTGAAAAGCCAAGACGGCAAGTGTCAACGCAAGTTCCCTTCAGATAGTTTGCGCCGGTGGGAAGCGAGCGCCCAGCATTGTTGCACATCAAGACCCTACTTACTAGATGCTGTATTGCGTAACATGGCCCCACATTCTGGGACCTTGCTTTGAAAACTTGCCATGTTTCAATTGCATCATACAAAATGTGCAGCCGCAAGAGGTCCCAGCATACTTGTGTCTTGGTGGCTACCCTACGGAGCCCGATACTTGTGTAAGCAAAAAATTCGTCTGGCTAACGAACGTGTATTCTTGCCCCGCAGCCTGGCCTGCAGAGAGGGATTCGCGAGTTTTGGGGAATTTCGGGGGGGAGCCCTGATTCTTAACACTGGCCACCTTGATTGTTGCAGGTATTGTTTTTGCGCAAATACCGAGTATCTATGCCGCATGTGGTGGTGGAATAGAAGGAAGAGGTGGCAGCAGTGCCGCTTAGAGCATGCCCTCATTTTATAGGATGCCGCCGGCTGCTTTCATTTCACAGGGTTACCTTCTTGCGATAGGCCGCAGTGTATCCGTAGATGAGGACCTTCCTAAATTTGGGGCTGCTTGGGAATTTTTGACGGTTTGACGGATCATTCTCAAGGATTGCTTGGAGGCTACTTTCAGAAACTCCTTTAGAATGCCGGCATGTCATAATGAAGCCCTTTTCAGCCGCGCGTAAGTCCTTCTTAATGAGTTCCTTGGTCGCAACAGTAGGAGTAGCAGTAGCAGCAGCAGCAGCAGCAGCAGCAGTACTGGTTGCATTTGCGCAGGGATTTTTGCGCGAACCATTGCTGAGAGCATTTATTCCGGGATCCTCTGGAATTTGGTAGGGCATTGCGTTCCCCCTGCCAGCAAAAAGCAGCACTGGGTAGGTTTCAAAGACTGGATCCCTTGATGGTCTTCGAAGCCAAGATGTTTTGGCTGTTCAGAGCCCAGTCTTGAAAACTACGCGGCCAGAGTGGATCTGCAAATTGGTTGCCAAGAGGGATAGTAGGGCATAAGCCAACGCAAACTTGAAGCTTTGGACCCTGTTTGAGTCGAAGGCAAAACATGCAAGAGGTTGTATGGACTTTGGCCAAAATACAGTAGCCTTTACAATTCGGTCTGCTGTATGCCTCTTGCGCCCCGAACACCAAGCAAGCCATAACCTGTGTTGTGGAACCATGTAAGGGCAATTCCAGCTACTGCAGATCTGCATGCAGCAATCCTTCGACTGGCAGGCCTAGGTAAGTCAAGACCTCCCAGGAGGAATATGTTGAAGAGTTTGTTGTACGTTCTTGAAAAATTTTGACAAAATGGCGGCCTGTCGGGCAAAGGTTCGCACAGCACAGAGCTCCATTTCGGGAGCTTCTCAAACTCAAAAGCTCACATGTTATCCATATCATTAGAAGTGCAGGTTCAAAGTGCAAAGACCGCATTCTGAGACGTTCCCACTTGACTTTGCAAACTACACACCAAAAGAATGCACCAGCGCCTCTTGCCTTGTGTCTTCAGATTCATGCATGAGATACCTCTGTCTCCAAGATACCTTGAGGATAGGAGTTCTTTCTACTGTTGCATGATCAGCTTGGGAGTAGGTGTCTTTCATACATATTCTTGCTGTGAGAGTAGCTGCAGTGCCCAAACCTTGGTGACCTGCAATCTGCATTCTTTTGCCTGTGTTTCCTGAAGACAGTTGAACACTTCTCAAGATAAGGAACCCGCTCTACCCAAAAAAGAAGTTTGCCCTAACCATTGGACCCACGACCCGTGATTTTTGAGAAGTGTCAAGTTCGCGGTTTCAGGGTCCAACCTGATGAAAGGATCAGGTGGACCCATTCAGAAGTAGCACACAAGACGCACGAACGAAAACAGATGTTTCTCTGTGGCGACTTGGGGACATTCCATGAGGCTCTATATCCTCTACCGACGTCTGCGTCCAAGCTAAATCCGAAGCCGGAAAACGCGCTCCAACAACCTGAACTACAACATGCCTGGGCGCCGCAACCTGCGGATGGCTACTCTGCTGACAGGATGTCCTGCTTTGCGTGCATTGCGCCAACTAAGCAATTCCCAGGGCGTGGGTGGGCGGTTGGGGGGGGAGTTAAGGGTTTGCAGGCCGGCTGTATCAGTCACTGGACTCACGAGATGGGGACTGCTTTGGATATGTGAGCATCCCGACCGGATAATGTGGGCAATGTGTGTTGGGGGGGGGTGGTGGGGGGGTTGCAAAGTCGCCATCAACTTTGCAACCTCAACCTTTTGAGAAAACCTCGATTGAAAAGATCAGGCACTGCATCCAGATTAGTTTGGAATGAATGCGGGTTTACATCTTAGCCTAAGGGCTGAGGCCCAAAATTCTGAGGCATGCTTAACTGCAAGCAGCCTGGATCCCAAGATTCAGAACTCTGCCGCCTGAATCCTGGATGTCGAACCCAGCCTCGGATTTGTTAGGCAGGCCTCGCAACACCCCACACCCTCAACCTCACCAACACGTTCCTCGCATCCACTCCACATAGCATGTAGCCGGTGGACGTCTGCGGACTACCAAGACTCCGGAGTCTGAGATAAGAGAAGATCAGAGAAGCACATACTCACGTCCCAAACCAGCCCTAATGGGCTCAACTGCCAGCAGTCTGACAGCTCTAGTCACTATACACAAGTCCCCCCGCCCCACCAATGCATACACCCAGTTAGACCCCATGGCCCAACTGATTTGGGTTCTGCTTGCCGCCTCCACGGTGCTTCTGGCGGGCGAAGAGGGCTCCTGCGCGGCGGATCAGGCTTCGGGTTGAGTTTCGGTCTAGGGTTCAGGGTCAGTGCAGGGTTGCATGGTGGCATGCCTAACGCTGTAGGCAAGCTTCTTTATGGAAAAAAACATTAGACCTGGAATTTCGGGAGAAATTACTGTGACAGATTGAGTGCTTGACAATAGTACTACAAGAGTTTGCATTCTCAATGAATCAGGCCAGTTCTCGCAAGATGCGAGGACTTTGCCTCATTCGGGTTGCACTACCCCAGAATCCGCGTGCCACAGAGGGAAGCCTTCCCTCCTGCAACAGGATTGCCGGGCCGAAAAGCCTACAAAGGTCAAAGTCAGGTCACCTGGCATCAGCCTTTCAAACCAGTTGGGTGGTTGCTCGTTCAGCATGGCGCGCAGTAAACGCAACTGCCGCTGAGGGATCACGGGGTTGTTTGTGTTTTGTTGAGTGCGTCAGAACACTGCAGCTTCTCAAATCTACTCCTACAGAATCCGGAAGAGGGACCTCTAGGATCCCCATGTGCCTCCCCGTATATATCCCTTTTTGAGGATCTCTCACACGATGACAGACTCCTATGGATCTGAGGAAATGTTCTCTGCCAGATGGAGGAGAGGTTGGACCGCCAAGGCCCGGCTGGGCACATCTGAAGGTTAGGGTGCCTTGGTGAGATGCCCTCGGAGAAAGCATGCCCACATAGGTGCCGCATGGCGAAAATACTTTGGTGCTATGCTGCTACGCCAGGTTTCTGATGGTGTAAAGTGGCAGGCTCCCAGAGATTGAATGGCTCCTTTTCGTTTGCTGGATTCGCATGCTGATTGTGAGCCACCTGCTCAGCGACGTGCAAGCAAACCTTTACCCTTTGCGATAGCTTCGAAAATATTGAGTCACCTGAAGCCTAATTGAAACCACCCAGAGCTATTAGCCCTAAACACATCATGCTGAGTGAATTTAAAATCCAGCCCACCTTTAAGGCCTTCACGTGGTGATATCGCCAGGCATACAAGTGTCCAAGACATTCTAGCTGCCAACCTCTGTACCCTGTACGCTACAACGCAGACCCCAAAACCTACCTCAAGACCCATGACCCGTGAGCCCTGAGTATCGTCTCCTCGAGGATGTTCATCCTCCAGGAAGCTGCAAGAGAGTGCCGCTTGACGTGTTGCAGCTGTGGAACTCTCGTTATCAGCAGAACCTTCTATAGGATGAGAGGCTAGGGGTCAGTCCGGGTAAGGCTTTTTGAGACTTTCAGCGCAGACTACCCATGTCATAGGGTGTCTGGAGAGGGTGTGGGAGAATTGAGGGCTACCCTCATGAGGACCACTTGTAGGCCCAGTGCGAAGTCTGTGTTCAGCTTCTCTCAATTCCCTTTTCCCTTCCCCCAGCGCTGCGGCATGACTGGCGCGATGATGATGATGATGATGATGATGATGAGCATGGCTTATCGAGACTGAATGCTGCCAAGAGAGCACGAGAAGGAAGAACGAGGAACACATGTTGTCGGACGTGCTAAATTGGGTTTGAAGGCGTGCCGACTGTCGAACTCTAAACCCAAAGCTTTGAATCCGGCTGTGCCTTCGCCAGAGTCCTGCACTTGTAGCACCCAGTGAGCGGGCTCAGCTGCGCCAGGCCCCGTGATCTCCAAAACCCTAGGCCCACTTAAAAGTGTCGAGCATTGCACCGTTTGAGGCTCTAAATTTACATAAGTTGACCTGCTAGGCGGGGAAGAGGAAGCCCGCTTGGCCCGCTCTCCTAGCCCTAAACGCTCAAGCCAAGATCTTGATTTTTAGGCAAGCGGCTCAGTGGCTGCCGAGCCGTGACTGCTTTTGTTGGAAGCGACTTTGAGCACCCGAGCTGAAAACTGAAGAGAGATGAGGGAGTAGACAGTGTTAAGGCTTCAGGGCTTCTGGGATGGTTTTGCGACTGCCAATGGACATGTCGTAAGAGCCCAGGCAAGGCGCACAGCGGCGCTAGTGCTATTGGGCATACTAATGCGCCAGCCCCCACCAGTTTCCAAAGCTGTCTCGTTGCGTATGCGTCGAGCGATGCTGGCGAAGCAGTTAAGCGTCACGTCGATCAGCTTGGACATCCCTTGCACTGGCCTATACTGGCATAAGATAATCCACGAAATGCGACTGAGCGGGTTGAAGGTCCCGAGACAACCCAGCAAAATCTGAACAGGGATCTGCCATTATCAGAAGTGGTGCTGTGGGATGCTTCTTGTGGGGCGTCTCGAGGTTTTGGGCAGGCAGGGAGCGTTGACAGCTGCACACATTACTGTGCTTCGAAAACTACATGTTCTCTATGCATATGCCATGTGCGTCCGTCTATAGGCCCCGAGCAGCAGGATTCTTTCAGTGAGTATGCCAAAAAAAGGAGCTCTGACTTTGATACAGGAGTTTCAATGTCCGTGCCTGGCGCGTGCCTGGCGCGTTAACCAATATTACTCTTTCATGTAGGAGAAGCAGTAATGAGAAACGGTTTCGCTTCACGCTTGGTCAGACGAAGGCAGCCACACCGGCCGTACAGAACATGTTCTTCATGTCCAGATAATCTCAAACACTCCAAGTGGCAGCCTCTACCGGCTCATGCCTTTTGGGGGGGCTGGGTGATCTTGGAATGCCATACTTGCTAAAGTAAACAGGATTTCGTAGACTATGGGCGGCACATTTCGCCAGGCGTCACCAGGAATATGAGTTCCGCTTTGTGACCAAGTGCCCGTGCCGCAAGTCATTTTTGTCTAGGAAGTGCTGAGTTTTTGTCAGATGTTCAAGAGCTGGGTGTAAGCACTGGTAAAACGCAACTCAAGATTTCATGTCCCTGGCTGCGTCTCAACATATGCAGCCCTTTAGATCTTTAGAAGACAACGAGCCTCGGTTTTAAACCTCCGCCAAGGGACGCCCAAGATTGATAAACGTTCAGTGATGCACAACTTCACGAGGTTCATTTGAATGATGGTTTCTTCTTTGGTTACAGAACTTTGCGAACCTGAATGCTTGGATCTGCAAAACATAACGGCCCTGATAGGGACTGGGTGGCCGTGGCAATTGGTATTTTCCCACTGCTGCCGTTTGAACAGTTGGTACCAGATGGTTAGGGTGCCAGACCAGACTGTTACAAAAGCTACAACTTTGACAGTACATGACCTAACAATTCTGCTGAGCCTTTCAGGCCCCTTCACCACCGCGAGGATCCCTCGTAAATGGCTGCCCTAGAGTCGAGAAAGCTTCACCTGAGCTTCTCAACCCTAAACTTTCAAACAGTGGCAGGGCAGAACCCTGCTCAGCAGATGGGCACTTTCGCACAGTGCTGATGCCAGCAGTTGCGGACCAGGACGGGTATAAGCGGAGGTACTGTCCTGTCATGGCTGCAACATGAACTGAGCAACTATTTGAACTCGTTCGTTAAATCCTAAGCCAGCAACCCTAAGGTATACCCTCCCCATTGTCGTCCGAGTACAATGGCCAATCCTGAACGATTCTTGGGTTGAACTTTGTGTGCAGGGCCTTGGGCTTCTGGACTTCAGCTTTGTTTCCCGATTTGTCTGGTAAATAGGTGTAATGTAAGGCGAGCCCAGGCTCGTGCGTCTTGTGGCAGTTAAGGGCCCCTTCAGGCTCTGGCTTTAGCAACGGAGATGCTGGTGGAATCCATGTTCTTCACTTTTTATGGGGTTGGCACTCAGGGCTGCCCACGCCAGCTGCGCTCGGCTTGCACTTGGGTTCTGGTGCCTTGATGGGAGGGGCCAGGCATCTTCGCCTTATAGCCGCAGTTTTCAACATGTCAGCGCATAGGAGTTGGAAAAAAGCCGCCAGGAGGTGTTAACTCTTCTGGCGCAGCGAAAGACGTTGTGGGGCCCAACATCAAGATAAATCGAGCGTCTGAACATTTGTGCCGTTTGCCAAGAACATTGGCCGCAATTCTGGTCGTAAGCCGTTCGAAGCAGCATTGATGGAAAGGAAAGAACATGACTAGAAGAATAACCCTCAACGAAGCAAGGAGTCAATCAACGCATCCACACAGCCAGGGCTCCCGCGTTGCCTCCTGGCCCGGCCCTGCGCCGCTGGAGTTTCTGACTGCCCGGGGTGCAACGCTGGTGGCAGCCTCAGGTTTATGTAGGGTTGTCTACCTGAAGACTCTTGGTGTTAGATGGCTCCGCACTATGTCCGCCTTTCTGAGTATCTTCGAGCCACCCAATCTTTGAACTGGGCCCCGCAGAGGAAACCATTGTGGCACCTGCCCATACAGAGGGGTGATCCGGGAATATCTGGGAACAAAGTACTGTAGCTGTCAGCCTTGTGCTTTTGATGATTCAGAATCCGACAAAAAGTCAGCCGTCTGCAAGCCATGGTCTAGAAGCCTGCAAGCAATGGTCTAGAAGCCCAAGACATCAGGATCCATGCTGCAAGGATCTCAGAAAAACCCTGACTCTTCATCCGGGCACGAGCTTCTCAACCTGGGGCCAGATGTGCCAACTGCAAAGACCGAACACTAACACATCTGCTCCCAGCCTCTCTGAGCCAGACCCTGGAAGCTAGAAATCACAAGAAGAAACAATGGCAATAAGGCCTATAGATGCATAGGACTTGGGGTTGGTGGGGGTACCAGAGTAGGCTTCAGGACCCTTTTGGGTTTTGCAGCTGCAGGCCTCGTTGTGTTGCGAACATAAGATCGGTGGGGTCTTTGGAGGTCGGAGGCATGTATCAATCCATCCAAGAGTGAATGCAGGCAGCATACTTTATCCAGGGTTGTTGACGTCTTCCCGTGGCTTGTTGGTCATGCGGTGGTTGAATTTTTCACAGGCGTAGATGGCTAGATTCACTCCGGCAGTCAGGTAGTCAGATCCTGCTGTTTTTGCTTGGCATGTAGTCAAAATTCCAGAGACCCCGGACATTGTTGCAGGACAGTGGGAGGCTTCTGCTAGGCTACAATGTTGGCTTCAAGCTGCCTGGATGTACTCTAAATTTCTTAACGCATGTCAGAAGATGGGTCCGTTGTGAAACCCAAACATGATATCTAGTCCGTTGTTTTTGTTCAAGTTTTCTTTTCCATTTTGCGAGTGGAGGTTCGAGAGGACCCACCCGTTGCAAGATTTGACGGCTTCCTGTCTGACACCTGGCAGAAGCCTGAAGGGATAATGCCGGGCTTCAAAGCGCTGATTGATTTTCTAGTGGGGGCAAGAGTACATGAATGTACATACATACATACATACATGCATGTGTACGCACCACTGCCTGTGCAAGAAGTGCCTCATGCCTGCACGGTAAGCCAAGCATCAGTTGGAATCTAGGAGAGAACCCAGAAAATTTGCAGCCAGAATCGAAGTGACTTTCTCTTGTTGCTATGCACGGCACACGATCGATTGTAGTTGCCCTCGCTCTTCAATGACTAGCTCATTAGAGTGTACAGCGCATCGGTCCTGGCGAACAGATATTGGCTGGGACATTAGATTTGGAAGACAACGCCTGGAGAAGCCCGGGAATGGACGGAGATCCATCGATTTGGGGCTGGACGCTCAGCAGGGGCCACGTTCCGGATACATGGAAAGTTGTCATGACAGGCACCAGCCATACTGTCCTCTTGGGACCAAATCTATCGTATCAGATCTCTGCTTATGAGGTGTCTCCTGGTTCATCCTTGTGAACTGGGCTCCCCGCGAAGGCCTCATGGCCTCATGGTAACTCTGTGCAACAAGGTTCTACCCCCTGTAATCGCAGGATTCACAAGGCCCGGGCCAGATAGGAAGCCTGTGGTCCAAGGAGCCTGAGATCCAGCACATCATGATGCTCGCCAAGCCGCGGTTTGTGAAGTCCACCACGGGCATGACTTACGAAGCGTGGCCTTAAAGCCCTAAGGGCTAATGGGTATCCCTTCGCACGTGCCATGGGGGAGGTGCTGAGTTTGGGTCGACAAGTTTGAGACCAGGACTGAGGTCTTGATACGACAGCTGAGCTGAGACTGAGCACCCACATCTTCTGAGGCATGTACACACAGGAAGAGGTCCTCCTCCTCCTTGTCAAGATCCTATCGCTTGCAGTAGTGAAAGCCAGACCCTGCTCACGAGTCAGCACAGCCTGGGTACCATGCCTGCGTTTGTGGCTTGTCACCATGAGGATACCGGTGATACGCGAACCTCTGAGACTGCGTGGTTCAACAGGAAAGAGGACTGAGTCTGGGCTTCGAAGCTAGTTGTCAAGCCCTGCATGACTTTCAGTACGCCCAACACGAGGGATGGAATCTTTCCTAAATCTTGAGAACTCGTGATGCAATCAGGGTTTCAGGCATCGGCTTTGACAGCGATGCAAGGAGCACCTGCTGCAAATCTGCTGGTCATGTTCGCAGAGAGTGCGCGGGCTCTGCCACGTTCCTTAAAGAGCGGTCATGTTCCCCGGAATTTCCACCAGGAAGAGCTGCAAAGATGGTAAAGATTGTTAAAGACAACATTCACGGGCCATACGAGCCAGCCTTTACTCAGGCAAGAATAGGGCTAGCCTCGCTGGTCACAAGATGGTCAACGGATGTTTCTTCCCTGGCAAGGGTTTGCCAGCACCGACACACAGATCCATTCAGCAAGTATAACAGTATAACGTAAGAACCAGGACAAAGACTGGTATCAGATTTGCTAGGACTTCATTGCATCCAGTTGCAAGGTGCAGCTTTGTGTGTCTCGGAGGATTCTCTGAAATTGTGGGTGCCGAGCATGCCTTTGCAGGACTCGGGCGATGCAGTCTTGGCCAACATCACAGCTCGCATTACCGAGCTGACGCAACTACCCCACGAGCACATGGAGCCATTCCAGGCAAAAAGCAGGGCAAACAAGGCATTTAGGTGAGCTCTAGGGTGGAGCTGATGTAGCTCGTTCCCACTTAAATATGCCCTGAGCAGCCCGGATCCCCTAAACCTTGAACATCATGTCCTAAGCCTTGAAACTTCAGCCCTAGAATCCCTTAACTTCCCAACCTTTCGCCCCCTAGAGGAACCTATCCTACGGCATACAGAAACTTGCCACAGGTGGTCCGCTATCAGCCTGGCCAGTTCTTCCAGGGCCACCAGGCTCCTCCCATAAGAATCGCGTGGATAACAGCACCAATACCTGTGGAATGGGCAATAGCTGTGGGAACAATCGCGGTCCAAACACGGGTTGGCGGGGGCAACTACTGCAGCTACGGCGTCTCCTGCAACTTAGAAAACATGCCCTTGCCCCGCCGCAAACTGAAAAGAGAAGATTTAGGTTCTCACGCTTCGCAGCTAACAGGAGCGCCCTCACCCCTAGCGCAGAACCTCTGTCAGTTCAAGAGGACTACTTGGACGAGCAAGAGCACCAGGTCTGTGGCCGCTTGTCGAAGGTGTGATTGGTATGTCTCTCACTAGTAATTATTTCTGTACTTCCAGTAGCGCTGGTCGGTTCTTTAATATGCTATTGTGATGTGGTGGCGGCGGTGGCAGTGTTGGTGCTGGCCGTAGCTGTGGAAGCGGCGGTGCTGGTGGCAGCAGTGCTAGCCGTAGTACCATCAGCAGCAGTAGGAGAGGGAGGCTGATGAACGATGAAAACTCTATGCAACGCATAGGCTCCAGCTACTTCGTGCGGAATTCTCCAGAGGTGATTTGACAGCTGCCGTCCTTGCACTAGCTGGCTTGTGGCACAAGAAGAACACACTGCAGATACAGCATATGTACAGTACGGAACCACTCAACTAATCCTGTTTTAGTTCTGCATGTCCCACTACGACAAGTGTGAAGTTTCAAGGCTGTGCGTGAGCATTAGCAGGGAGTAGGCCACTTTTGAAGCGAAGTAGACTTGTGAGCTTCATAGCACCACAAGGTGGGCGCGTTGGGACCTTCTTCATGTATCTGAACGATGTACCAGAAGGAGCTTCGATTGGGCAGGGATGCCGACACGGTCACCAAGGGTCCGTGCCAAAAAAGATTACACGGAAAGTTCTCGAAATTACCTGTATTAGTACCAACCAGGAACCGCTATACTAGACTACGCTGCCAGAAAATCCTTGTGTATCCTTCAAAGCTTGAGAGCGCAGCTCCGTATACGGCTAAATGAGCATGACTTCCGACTGGCGTGCAACTTGTACAGTAGATGAGAGAAACCCCCGGAGCAGCATAACCCCGCCCACAAAAACAGAGCCTGCAGATGATTTCCTGGGATATTTCTGTTGAGCAATTTTGCAAACTCCGGCCAGGTCAGTCAGAGCCGGGGCGTGCAAACAAGACTTACCATACGCTTCTGCGCCAGCAGGAGGGGAGACGCAATTCTCCTTGTGGAATCTGACAATTACGCCTCGGATCCTGGGCAGGAGGTCTCAGAGCGTTTGCCGTTCCCTTTGCTCCGGAAACAGTGGGACTGCATGTAGCATACCTGTCAGGGAAGCAACTTTCGGGGTCGTTTGCCGATTTGCCCCAGGAGAGGCCTCGCCCTGCTCTGGTGGAACGTAAATTACACTGCTCTTCAGCAGACCACGTTTAGCCGCCCGGCTCGGATGAGATTCAAAGTCGTCATCTGCATCGGCGTACGAACAACAGGGCTGTGGTTTGCTTTTGCTTCTTATCCCGGTCTGTAGGACCTAAAGGTGTACTGTACAAGCCTGCAAGCAGCTCGGGTTGGAGTTCTTGACGCTGGAGGTTGCAGGATGCGCCTGGCGATCGCTTTGTGTTTTGTCACCCCATCTAAGTGACATGATCTCGGGCGTTTTTATTTAATCGGCAAGTGATTATCTAACGTCTCTAAGTCCTTCCCAAGGCGGCATGAAGAACATGGATGCCTGGCATCAGTCTCTGCCCGTCGTGGAAGGGGAAAAGCCACGGCCTCAGCCCATTGACCTCTTGATTTTTTGACAATGGTTCGGCATTCACATAAGAGGATATCAGGCATCGGGGCATCCAACAATGACAGGGAGAGGTGTCCTGGAGCTTTGTACCTTCTCTCGGCTTCTTGGCTTGCTTTACTTCATCCCCATGCTGTTCACATGCTCTATGAGCCCAGTAGAGCGAGCTTCTGCAAGTGCTCCCAAGAATGCTTTGTTATTGATTATGCGGGTTGCATAGTCGACCACAGGGAAGGGATTCAAATGGTGTTCGAAATTCACACGTAGCGGCAGCTTTCGCTTGCAGCTAAGAGAAGCATAGGCCTCTTCTTGTGGGATCAATGCGCACTTCTCGTTCACAAACCTTCTAAGCTTTGTTTGCCGGCATGGTTAGTTGAGAAGCTCTTCACTTGATGAGACACAACAGAAAGCATTGAGAGGATTGTGCCTAGCTATTGAGACAAATTGAGCGTTTGCTGTCTGTCTCTTGTTGGGGTTGGGAAAGTGACAAGATGCCAGGTGGGTCGTGAACCGCTGGCTGCATCCATATGACTTCCTGACGCCTTACTTTGAGGGTAAGCTGAGATGACTCGCTCAAAAATGTGCTGTGCCGATTGTACACGAGAGACCGACTCACCATCCAATCTACAGTCTAAACAAAATGCCAGTGCCTATTCGCAGCTGCAAAACCTCTTGGTAACAACTTTAACCTGGTTCCCGCGAGCTAGTTTACGGACTTGGCCAAGAAGACACTTGCACCCTTTCGATTGCAAGGTTGTGGCGGGGTCCTGGTTACTTGTTTTGCCAGCATTCAAGCTTTCGCGCTGGCTGTCATGCAACCTGATGGCTGGGTGCCATATCCTGCATACGCTGATCCATGCGCCTCCGGCAACACTCTCTTTCTTAGGCTCGCTCTGCTCAACTCCATGCTGACCTGCAGGGCTCCGCAGTGTCTTTATATCATCGAAGCAAAATCCGATGCGCAGACAGCAAGTTCTCCCAATCGTTGTTGCAGAGGGAGACTGCCTAGAGCATCGGCGAACAAAAGTTCAGTTGAGAATGATGAAGCGACTACCGTAACCAGGTTTCTGCCAGCTTACGATGATGATGTTTTGGCCGCGCTGCCTCCCAACCTCCATTGTGCCCGAAAGCCTGAAACGCTGACCTTGAGACGGCTGCTAGTTGGCCCCTGATGCTTTTCAATCTTCCAATCAGTCTAACCTGAACATAAGGCCTGACCTGGAGGCGCTAGGTAAGTAACAGAAGTGCAAAACATAGTTACGCTGGAAGATTCAAGGAACATGCGCTATGCGCCAGTGGTGAGCTCATGCCATTGTTGTCCTTAGCCTCTCACTCGGGGCACATCCGAGAAGGGTTCTGCACTCTTGAAGGAAGAACAGAAATTGATACCACACTGTAGCAGTAGTTTTTCTCCCGGTCTCTCATTTGCGACACCAACAGCCATTCGCTCAGCTCATGAGATGCGCGAGGAGGGGCCAAGCGGCAGAGGTGAACATCCGCATCCAGAGGACCTTTCTTTGCCATGAGATTTGGAGTACATGGCACGGGCAGGGCCTAGTGTGAGTGGCAGCAAATGCGTCTAGCGCGGATGCAAGATTTCTACGGTCTTTACAGATCGTGAGCAAAGAGCGCTGTCATCCACCGTGGGGAAACCTCAGTGTGCACAGGTGTTGTGATGTGACGGTACCTTTTTCAGGGTGCTGAGGTTGTGTCGTGCAGTATGCCGCGTTTAAACCGGAACCTGCGAAACGATAAGACATCCTACATGATGACGTTGGCAAGGAGACGCGGAGGGCCGAAGGCTGGGTTGTGGTCCAGTGCACAGAGTTTGGGGTTCAGCTTGCAGGCTTAAAGCTTGTACGTCAAGGTCTTCGACTGCTGCCATGCTTCGCATGCACACTTTTCAACAGCAAACAATCAAGGCCAGATTGGAAGTCCTTGGGGAACCATTCCCACAAATGGTGGCAAGTTGGATGTAGTTTGCGGCTTCTTTCCTCAGGCATAAAGGTCAAGACCGCGCTTTGGGCTTTGGGTTTCGAGCCACAACACATTGCGTGTCTCTGTAGCCAGCTTCTGGTCCTCGCTGCCCTTTGGACTCAAGCATACCTGCGACAGTCGGGAACCTCTCCGATACCTAAACCCTCTCCACATAAAGGTTGGAGTGTCTCTTGGTGTTGCAAGAGCAAGACTTGCTTTTTGTTTCTCGGAGCTCTTACTTTTTCTTTGCGGTTGTTCAAGTCCCCTCAGCAGAAGCCCTTCGCTCATTTCAAGTTCAACGCAGCTGCCTAATCCTAGACCCTTCGGTTTCTTCCACGTAGTTAACCTCCGAGGTTTCCAACCGCACGATAGCGAACCTTTTCCACGAATGGCGGGCCGAGTGGTAGGGCTGTTCGACTGCATCTTCGTCCAGCACCGCTTTTTGGCACCTGCACCTAAAGTATGAGCTCCAGTGAAAATTGTGATGATACAGGGCTTGAAAGATCATACCCGGATTGTCATGAGGTTGGGAGGGTGGTCGAGCTAGTCGGGGATAGAATGTTCACTGGTGAGTCATAGCAAGAACACAGGTCCGCATACTCCTGGCTCACAGAACTTATTGTATGCCGGAGATATTCAGTCTAAGACAACAGAAAAATGGATCATATCAAGCTTCCTTACCGGCGGGGTCTGGAAACCAACGAGGAAACATCTTGAGGCATCAATGCTCTCTCCTCAACCTTGCCCAGGAATCCCAACAATCAGATATTCCCTAAAAGACCAAGCCTTGTAGATCAGAATGTCAGTGTGAGGATTGGTTGCAACAAAGAACAACCACTTATTTCTGGTTGTTTGGGTTCCCATGTAGTGCAGCAGACCGAAGAACCAGAAAGAGTACTGCTTCGCATCCTTGTGAGAAAGCATCTAAGACATGTACCGCATTCAGTTCTGTATCTCACAACCTAAAGCATTCACCCGAAGGTACTTGTGGCCTGGGCATTCGCAGCCTTCCTCGGCCAGGGAACCGACCCGGGCAAGCCTCTTCCACTGCTAAATGGCGTCGAGCTGCCTTTTGGCAGCCCATGGTTGGGGCTTGGGGTTTAGGATGTTGGGTGTAGAGACGGGTGCTTTTGTCACATAGGTAGATCCCATGTGTAGGCTTTGAGGCCTACAGTTTCCCATCCCTGAAACAAGAGGATTCCATTGTTGCGTAGCTATGACCGGAATCCTCGTTTTCAGGTTATACCCCGAGCCCCGTATAGATCATACAGGCACCTCTTGACATGATGATGGCAGGCTTTGTGGGACGACTTTGTTCCATGAGCTGTGAGGGGGTGTAGTAGCTTCCAAGAGGCGGCTGCGTAATAGTTAAATTATATTTGAAAGGAGGCCCCCCCCCATTTTACACTATCCTCTTCATGCCTGCAGTCAGAGGCTATCACCAATCCGTTATGGTGTAGCATTTTCCAGGCCGTTGCAGCCCCTGTCCCCTAAATCATTACACATGGAGTAATAGAAACAAAGTTTGGAAACGAGCCCAGCCGAGAAGATGGGCATGGTTGTGATCTGGAGCCTTCCGTGACGTGATTCTTCCAACAATGCTCCCAGCTAGTCTTCTTTTGAGCCGCGCGGCGGCAAAAACCTTCCTGAATGCACTAAGGCTTGATATGGAGGAAGCTGTCCCCCTGACTCGCACAGCGGTCCTCTCTCACGTGCCCCAGATGCGCATTGACATGTTGAGCGCAGGTCATTCAAGTCATGCTGGGAGGCAGTGATCTGCAGCCACATTCGTCAGTCAGCCTTACTGTCAACACTCTCGCTCATCGTCTCGGTTTGGCATCATCGTAAATCGTAGTAAGAAAATTATTCCGTGGGGCATCCATGCTGTGGTTCCGTGTCTAAGGTGAAAGCCAACAGGCGGGTCACAGGCTCAAGTCTTGTGATGCGCTCAACCAGGGCCTTGGTCGCTTGGTGGAAATGAAAGAGCCAGGTTCGATAAGGACGAGAGGTCATGAGATTTTGATCGACAGGGCTTAGCTAGTAGCTTCCTAAGCCTACCGAGGCTTGCCAATGAACTCTTGACAGCGGCGCTTAGTTGAAAGTTCACTGATAGGGTGTCTAACGACAAACATGGAGTTCCGCACGAGGGCCCAAGCAAGAGTGTTGAATTGGTTGGTATGCTTGTAAGTGACTAGCTAGGTCAGGTATGTTTGCGCGCCCCATACAAAACCGCATTGTTACATCCGCCACATGCCGAGCCGCACAAAAGACGATGGATCTGGTGCTTTGGAAGCACCACATGTAAAGTATTTGGCTTTTTGAGTTGATGGGCCAAGGTCCTGGTCAACCCTTTGTACCTGAATCCTAGATATTATGTTAGTACAGCATACTTGGGATCGAGCAGCTTTTCTCCAGCAGTAGTTCCCTGGAAGGGCAGTTGGGGATGTCCTGAGCATACACCAGACGAGATGATAGGGCACACCAGACGAAACGTTCTCCCATTGAAGGAAGTGGCGGATGAGACGGAAGATGAGACTGCGGACTTGGATGTGGGCGCCTAGATCTGATAGCTTGCAAAGCCGAGCCCAGCAAGTTCACAGGGTGTTTGAGCACAGCGCAATTGAAAATGCGGCTGCTGTGCAATTTGTGCTTCAGCAGCTTCGGCAGAGCAAAAAATGCTGGAGGTAATACGTTTGAACCAACATCACGCTGGAGCGTCGCTATGCGCATCGGTCGTCGGAAAATGGGCGCCTGCAGCCCAGTACCATTCTTTGCCTCACAGGACGTCTTGTATACCAAAGCCATGCGCCTTTCACTGTAGAACCTTTCACATCGGAGACTCGAACTCTGAGAGCCCAGAAGCAGGGAGAAACCCTCGCGGGCCCGACCTTTTGCCAGCACCGTCTTAACACCTCACGCCGGCCAGGGCTTGCCATATCACTCCTGTCTGGAGGAGCGCTGCTGCGAGTTTGTGACTGGTCTCAAGTTGGGGTTTCCCTTGCAATGCAAACGGGGGATTTTGTGCAGGGCGGCCTGTTTTGCAAGGGAGGGTTGCACCAACGCAGGCCACATGGTGATGAGGCTTCAATGGGCTTCTATACCCATGACTCACGTCCCATCCGAACCACGCTATATGTCAAGCACCCGAAGTAACGGTCCCAGAACTGCTGTTTGAAACGAACCTCTCCAACTGTTTCATTGTCCAGTCAAGTCTTACCCCAATCTCCACAGACAGGCTCGCATGCACCAATATGCAGCAAAGGGCGCTACTAAACTTAGTCAGCAGATCTTCATAACTTGCAGCCCCTGGATGGCTACCCATGCTTGCCCTTGATGGTAGGAGGATGGTCACGCATCCTGAGCGTAGATGGACACTGGGCCATTGATTTTCCAGCTCGCTGCCGGACACGCAGCAGGGGGAGACTTCCAAATGGCCTGGGACTGGAGATAGCTTGGGTCTGCTATAGGTAACCTGTTAAGGAGTAAGAGGCATGCCGGCAGCTGAGCCAGGCACAAGTTTCGCCAAGTGCGGCAATGGACCCCCAAGTGCGGCATTCATTTTTGCGGGACGGTTCGCGCAGCACGGGGAACAGTTTAGGCAAAGGCGCAACCAATCCAAACGGTGCGGACCATACTTCCCAATATGCCAGGAGGAGCTGTGGTTGGAACAAGTTCGCCGTGGTGAACTGTCTTCCGATGAATAATTATGTTCATAGAGTCGATTTGGGCGTCGGGCTTCAAATTTCTGATTGTTGCTGCCGGCAACAACTCCATGTTTCCCTTTGATTAGCATGAGTTCGACCCCTGAGTCGGCAAACCGGGCCGCAGATTGCAGATTCAGTTGCGCCGTGACTGAAACTGCAGGCCACTTTGGGATGTTGAATCCTACGTCGTATTAGTCTCTTGCTTGCATAGAAGAAAACAGGGGTCCAAACCACGAAGAGCAGATGATGTACGAATTATACTTGTAGTCCCAAAGTTAGCCTGATATGCATGGGCGCTTTAAAAACTGTGACCTGTACGGCCTTCAGTGTTTCGTTTGGGTATGTTAAATGACCTACTTGAGCGTGATGCACTACTCACTTTTGCACGGGAACGGAACGATTTTGAAAAAGCAGTTCGTTGGACCCCTCACATTTAGAGATTCTGCTGGGGGTCCAGAAGTGGCTACTCCTTGGCGGACTCGATGAGCTTGCGGTGGGTCAAAAAGTTTGTTTCATAGAGACAGGGGGCGTAGGCTCCGATACGGGCGCTTGTATGTCTCCTTGTAGAAGATGGCAGGAGCTTTCACAGTGCTTCCATGGCTAAGTTTCACATAACTCGCCTATGCCAGGCCATTGGCTCACTTCTGCTTCATCCCGCCATGAAGTCCATGCAAAGTCTTGACGCTGATATCTCTCGAGGTGTAAATCATGAGTCAGGTTTTCCAAACCCTGCCACTGATTTTGGACCTAGCATCCTCCCACGTCCCATACCCCTGCCTGACCAGCCCCATCAAGATTCTGCTACCATTCAGAGACTGATGATCATGGTGAACATGTCAACAAGTCTCAGCAGTGCTCTTAGCGAACGAATCGGCAGCCAACTTCAACTTGAATTTGCATGCACGATGCTTCGGCGTGTAGCTGCAGTGGCCGCGCCTTGCGCCATAGGTGCAGCCACTGATCCATCAGGAGATGTTATGCGGAAGTTCTTGTCAGCAGAGGGTTCTTTTGGGCCACTTCTTGTATGGGAAGCTTGTGCTCCGTCCCTCCAGGTGGAAGGCCGCCTCAGACTTCGAAGTGAATTCCCGATCAATCCTTCAGAAGACAAGGCTTTGTCATTATAGAGGCCCTCCAGAGCCTCGCCCCGACCACCCAAAGAACCCATCGCAACATTACCAGTCGTCAGCCATCGCATAATTGAGGAAGCCAGTTTGCTGCTTCTCTGAAAGGAGCTTGGGGTGTTCTTCTTGGCTGCCAGGTGATTGAGGTGATTGGTTGTTGTCCCGAAAGCTTTGTACATCTGAACTACAAAAAACCTCGCGTAAACCACAAAACCACCACATGAGGGAAGTGCCTGGAAATGCAAGGGCTTGAGGAAGTCCAATAATTCCCTTATATTCCTTTGTCATAGCAAGAAACTCCTAGCTCGTCAAACAGATCTCACCCCCGTAGCCTGCGAGCCCCAAACCTACACATGTTGTGATCTTGTTGGTATTCTTCTCTTGGCGTCATTGCTCCTCCACCTCAATTCAATCGTCGACTCACCCGTGGCGCACGCAGCTGCTACGATAGCTGAATAGGTATTTTCATCAATCTTGCGCTCCTTCTCATGTTGGCTTTCGTCTGTTGGTTTCCGTCTAGCCGGAGTCCAGCCAGGCGCCCTCATCCTCCTCTCAGATCGGAGGACTGCAGGATTACGAAGGCCCAGGCTTATGTAAGGATTATCTTGGGGACAACGTGGGTAACATGTTAGGTTTGGGAGTGCCAGACTTGGTTGAGCATTCTTCTACTGTCTCACAATTGTCTCCCAAGCAGAGCACCCATGTCACCCACATCAAGGATTGTTCACGCGGCTTTGGACAAGAGGCAGCCAAAGGGAGGGGAGTCAGTTGGAGATTGCAGAGTCCTGAGGTTGGCTTATGTTGGCTTCACACAGGCCTTGGTGCCACGAAGGTGCAAGTCCAACTTTGCTTTTTGTAATCAACAATTTGGAATCACATGCAAAGCTGCAAAAAATCTGGAAGCGCATCATACTGGCAAACGGACTTGCCGGAGAGCGGGCTGTAGTTGGGCTGTTCCGTGAGAGAAACATCGTGGGATCAAGAAGTACAGGCTTCTTTGCAAGGTTATTGTAGCAGCCCCATTGAATCTCTTCGAATGCTGCACCGCAGAGCTTCGGAAAGAAAGACGGCTAGGGTGGCACATCGTTAGTTCGTTTGTGTCTCGCGATGAGGTTCGTATACGTTACAGCTGGCGGTACCAGTTGTAAGTGCACAAAGAAAAGTATAGACTTGAAATTTGAGGATTGATGCAACGTTTTTTGGCAACGTTTCTAAAGTGTAGGGGAGTAGTCAGTTGTGAAGCATCACCTGGCCATACTGGGGGTTAGTAGGGAATAATGGATAAGGGACCACAATCCCTCTAAAATGTATCCCTTATGCCCTACCAACCCCAAGTGAGCTTGCTGGATTGGCAGGACACTTCTTCTGCACCTAGCTGCGGCGGCAGAGTCTAGCGAACAGGCCAATAAGAAGGTCAAACAAAGTCAAGCGGATTGGATTTTCTCGTACAACTCAGCCGGATTGGAATTTTGCAAGTCTACATCTACATCATTTGAGCATCATTCGGCAGCTCCTGGCACTTCCATACCTGCACAGCAAGTCACATTCCATGACTGACGTTTCAAAGCAGTAGCGTCCAATGCTTCGGCCTTGTATCACCGAATTCAGCGCTTGAGGTCAGATGTGTAAGAGGCCCCCCTAGAATGCCGCGGTGGCAAGTCTGAAATCGCTGGGCATGTGGCGGGGCGTCCTTTTTGGGAGCCCTTGCAAACGTGGTCTCACTTTCTGTCCGCCCAGCAAGTACCGAAGAACTCCGCAACTCCTTCAAGCATTCATTCTAGAAGTCATTTGCTGATTTCCTGAAATTCAGGAAGCATTGGTATCAAATGGGGCTTGATGAAGCATGTCGTTTAGGAGTCTCGAAAGCCAGGAGAGCATAAGGAGCTCCGAGCATCATTAAGCTTCATATTTCTTAAATTGGGAGTCGAAGGGCTAAGAACAGCTACTTGTGGTTCGCAAAGTTCGCACTCCGGGGCCTGCCACAAGCACCCAGGTCAGAAGCAAAAGCTCACTGCCCCAACACTCGGCCATAAAACGCCGCAGATGATGCATCAAGGGCAAATATGTCCATTCCATTAGTTTGAAGCAGACCCGATTGAGCCAGATTGACTACATGATGTCCCACCTAGGTGAAATTCTGAGCTCCGCAACTCTGGTCAGCTCACATTATTTTTGCACCACCTTCAAAGCCCTGCAGTACGGCCTCAAGCTCACAGCATTTTTGGGACCCTAAAAGGTGCAAGATATCCTACATCCAGCGTATTGAAGAGCATGGGCTTGACATGGGCCCCTGGAAGTCTTGAACAATCAAAGCCTTAGCTTTCAAATCGCCGAAACTAAGGCCCTAAGCCTGAACATCCTTTAAAGCCTTGAACACTACACCCCAAGCTCTCTCCTGCCAGTGGGGCTTGCTCGGGTGCGCTGGCTTTGTTCTTTGCTTCATCCCAGCCACGCTCTTCATGATCCCCACAGGCACTGGATGTGGGTGCTTCATTCTGCTGAAATTGAGTACCTGCGAGATTACTTATGATATTATTCCCGCGCAGCGCCAAAGCCATAACGTAGCATACATCATCGAATTGAAGCTGGCCCCTTACAGTAGGACCTCGCGCAGATCATGTAGGCCCTAATCACGTCATGCCTTACCAAGCTTGTACTGCGCGCTTGTGACTCTCACGGGCAGAAGAAGCCCCAGATCCTGAGGCCCGCGACCAGAGGCCCCAAAGCAGCATTCTGAGCCTGAACCTCCGACCTACCCTTCAGGCCTCATTAAGTGCGTCGGAGCAACAACTTGCAAAGGTGTAAATCTTAATGACATCGTAGTTAAGTAAAGCCTGGGGCCGAAGCAGCTAGCTTTGAAACATCTGCTTCACTGTTTACATCACTGAACCTTATGTAGGCCTTTGACAAGACGGATATCCTAAACCCCAAGCCCTTGGAAAGAGCATCCTGAAACGCCGCTGCAGGACCGCTGGAAATGGCCGCTGGGCTTCTTTTCACTCGCCGCTACGGCCTTGTAGGCAACAAGACGCTGTTGCGAGGGGGGGCTCTATGTTTTTTGTTGGTGTGCACACAAACGTCTCTAGATGTGCATAGGCCTCAGGGCGAAAACGTTCACGTTCGAGCAAGCTTATGCCATGCAGTCTCAAAAATGTTATTTCGCATTACACGCGTTTCGTAATTGCTGAAGTAGTATAGTTGATGGAAATCCTGCACCCGGGGTACCCATACTACTGCACTTCCAAGACTGCGGGCATTTGATTAAGGTGGGCAGGGTTTCTGCCATCAACCGTAGGGTTAGGGTCTTCAAGTTCTATGCTGAGGGCGCTGAAGGAATATGAACTCGGAAGTCCCGAGGTACGCTCTATGTTTTACTTAATTGCTCTTTCCAGCACCAGGGAACAGAGACAGCTGACAGACTGCACTGCCATAGCCACACGTGAGAGGGGCTTCGCAGAAGTAGCACTTTAGATCCAGAAGTTTGACAGGAGTCATTTTGTTCCAGGTAGCAGAGAAGCCTCGATTTGGGAGGAACACATAATTCGTCGATGGAAATTCTCTTGCAGCCAGATTGGTTTGGAGGGTGCGGCGCCAACCTCGACTCTATCCGGCACAAACAAGCCAATGGGTGCCTGGGGCTTGTGAGACCTCTGCCTGAGATGATATCGCCTGATGCTCTCCGTTTGCGGCTGCAGTTTTTGGGAGCCAGATAATTAATCGCTTAGCATGACTCGGCAAAGCAGAAGCCAAGGCACGTGAAGAGCACAATTGGGTATCTTGCTTAGTACAAAAGCAGAAGTTGATAGAATCAAAGCAACGCACCAACTTAGAACAGGCCTCAGACTATCGAAATCAACAAAACCCGGATGAACCGAGATGCAAGAGTTTGCCCCCCTGGCTTAGGGCATAGCACCAAGATGTCCGTGACATGGTCCTGCAAGTTGTGCATGCAGCGGAACTCCATCGAGGCGGACAAGTGTATCACCTGTGGCCGGCCCCCAGACTGGGTACTTGGAATGCAAAGCTTATGAAAGGATTTAGGATCATATTGGGCATTCTACAGGGCATACAGGACTAATTGTTTGAAGTTTATGGTCCAGGATTCTTAGCAACATGCTCGCTGCTTTGTTAGCAACAACCCTTGAACGACGAAGACCTGGCGATTCTGGCCAGAGCTGCAGTAACCTCATAGGGGAAGATCTCATTTTGATTTCGTGCAGGCCTGCGAAGTTCGAGGCAATACACCTACTTTCTGCTCATAGCACAAACCAGGGCCGCAGAATTTGCAAAGATTCCAAGACAGTACCAAGCAATCGCAACATATATGAGCTCAAAATGCGACTTGGGGCTATTCCATATGACGTGTGTCGTGGACTGGCTACGATCCAGAAAGCTGCAGTTCAGAAGTTCCATGACCCTTGAAGGAGCCAAGCTGCATTTTAGGGGTACTCATGTAAGTCATGAACAGCCGTAACGGGAATCTCTTGACACCTCATATACTTCTGGCATGTTCAGTATACAGCCAAGGTACCAGCACAGAGGCCTCAGGGAGAGCTTGAGGTGTTCCGGCCAGCGAGAGAGTTGGCACCAAGGGAGTCACCCAGAGAGGTGGCGCCCATGGTGCAGACCTCCAGGAGTTACGCGCAGCTTTGCACAAGTGCTCTGGATGGAGGGTGTGTGAACGAAGCTTTCATAGGCAATCTTTTTTCGTTTCTGGCTATGTTGCTTGTGAATCGACTCTTGAGCCTGTTGAGGTGCCATTTTATTGATTTTGAACATAGTGCTGAACCTGCTCTGGCCTGTGAGATTCTTGCGAATGGATGAGCAGCTGCGGGTCCAGCATCTGACCACAGTAGACGTGGTAAATGGCCCTGGGCTCGTGTGCATCAATCCGTTCAAGACCAGTACAATCGTGAAGGCGGTGACTTTAGGTCCCCTGGACTACGTGCGGGTTCGCGATGCCATGGATGGCAGTGAGCGTGCTGTGCACGGACCACGGTTGTTTTTCCTAGGTCCCTACGAGAAGATGCAGGCGAGCGGGCAGGGAGTGAGCGTGAGCAACATGCAGTACGTGCTCATTGAGGACCGGCAGACTGGCGAAAAGAAGGTGCAGCGCGGGCCCCTCGTCTGGATCCCAGGACCGCGAGAAGAAGGCAAGGTGCTAAATGCCGTCCGGCTTTCCAGCTCGGAGTATCTTTGCGTGGAAGACCTGCTTAGCGGAGCAAGGCGGGTTGAGAAAGGACCTTGCATTTGGTTCCCAGGCCCGTACGAAGAGTGGGAACAGGGGAGTGCCGTCCACCTCAGTGGCACCGAGCATGTGACTGTTCAGAATGTCCTCTCCGGGGAAAGACGGGTTGACAAAGGCCCGTGCATGTGGTTTCCGGGACCCCACGACCAGTGGACAAAGGGTGCCAGCACCAGCCTAACATGTACACAGTACCTGTCTGTCCTGAACAAATTGTCCGGGGCTTCTTCACTGGTCAAGGGCCCTTGTATTTGGTTTCCGGGCCCCTATGATGTGGCCTCAACAGTGAGAGAGGCGATAGTACTGCAGGACGACGAGTATGTCAAGTTAAAGGACATCTCTACAGGAACTCGCTGGGTCCATCGCGGAAAGGGACTTGTGTTTCTTGAGCCTACCTGGCGGGTGGAGAGTTCGAACGCCAGAAGTTCAGGCATCCAGAAGTCGTGGGCACTTCGCGGACGGGAATTCTTGCGGTTGCAGGTGGCTCCACACTTGCGGGTGACCAAGGGCTCCTGATTTTCCGAGCTCGCCTCAACGACTCGCCTGCAAGGTGCTCGCTGATAGAGCGACGTTCAGGAGACGCCAATTATGTTTCACCAGACCTCGTGACACCGAGCAGAGCTAAAGGAGCTCCTTGACAGCGCCACTTTTCCGAGGGTTTGTTTGAGGTCTGTAGCATGTATGAAAAGGAATGTAACCAGATCAGTAGCATCTGCCCTGATCCAGGCCCCTTCCGGAGTTGTCATTTTATGCCCCTATGCGTTCCACTCATCAGAAGACCTTGCTGCATGGCAATTCTTGACAAACAGATACCCTTTGGTCCTGGTCAGTCCAAGGCCCTCTCGTAACTTCCAAGCACAAGCTTTTTTTACACGTTCGTTGGATCAAAGGCTGCCGGCAAGAGCTCTTGACATGCAACCCTTCCACGACTGTTCAGCTCATGTCCTTTGCTCCTCATCATCCCGCCTGCGGTCTAAGCTCAAAGCCACAAAGCGGTTTAAGTTGGGTGTTCCTCCGAATATCCCGTATGCATTCCCCCCTTTCTGCCTCATATTCTTCGGCCCTGTTATTTTGGGAAACTTGGAAGTGCGAGCAGCCCACAAAATGACCCGGCCCTCGGGCCCCTCTCTGTTCAGGGGCCTCTGCTTTAGCCGCAGCAGCGAAGCAACTTGCAGGTGCGGACCTTGAGGGCTAAACGACTAAACTCCCAGATCACCTAAAGGGTTAAGAAAGAGCCACCTTCGCACATCATGCTTGACTTTCTTCAATAGTTGGCTTTATGTCGGTCAGGCACCATTTTCGGCCTTTGTCGGGTTCGGTAGTAGGAGTAGGAGACATGTTGGTCCATACGGAGCAGTTAGCTCTACTGGTTGCATTTGCTGCTCTTAACCTTTGCATCACCGCCCCTCCCCCCGGCAGGACCATAGTGTTGGCACCTTTGGTGAAGGTTGAACTGAAGACGCATCTTAATGGCGCAGACCGGAAGTAACTCACAGGAGACCAAGCACAGGTCTTGTGGGGTGTTTCTTTGTCGCGGAGGTTATTGTCATCGTGATAGCTGCTCAATGAGCTTGCGAAAGGTTGATGCTTTCCCTGCTCTGCAGGGAAAGCATCAAGGCTGCATCACTACCTATCCACTATGAAGCCGGATAAGTATATTCCGTGCACAATCCGCACAACCTTTCAAGCCTAAGCAGTCCAGGCAGCGTTGGCTTCCTTCTGGGTCGTACGCTGCTTCGGCAGTACCATGGCCAGGGAGGGTGCACGCTGAGATTGTGGTCCTGTCCTTGCGTGTTATGTTTAGGATCTAGGACTGTGGCAATTTAGAACCATCTGGGCAGTTTAATTTAAGCGCGTACTCCAAAAACAAAGCATTGCTGATGATGATATATGATGATAGTGATGATACGTAGCATATGAAGACCCATGTTATTTGCTTACCACTTAACGCTCGAGGCAGTGTTGCGGTGTCAGGTGTCTAGATTGCAACACGCCCGCTTCATCCTAAAGCGCTCCCGACCCCCCTTTGCCCAAGTGGAAATTTCAATTAGTTAGAGTTCCTATTGGTGTGTCTCTTGGAAAGGAAAGCTTGATTCGCGTTTGTTTGGACATTTTTGCGCCTCTTGGGCCCAATACCGGCAAGCTGAAATTAAGAGCTTGTTACCTGTACTCGTGTAGGATGGGGGGAATGAGATCATGCAGGCTTCTACATTCATTACCTCATTTACTTCCTTTCAACTGCTGATGGGGTTGGTGTGCTTATCTTCGGCTTCAATCAAAAAATACGCAAATGGTAGTTGCGTAGTTTTACTTGGGATGCTTCTCGCACTGTGATAGGGCTGATACGGATTACTTACTGGAAAGTGCTATTTAGGTTTCTCAAACCCGCTGGGTGAGTCGGAGAACCCTGAGGTATGTCAAGCAGAACATTGTGGCGCAATTCCCGGTATTCAAAGCCGTGGCGCAGGTTCTTCGGCTCATGCCAGCTGAGTGAAGAACCTACATTTGGGATATGGGAGTTTCTCAAAATCAGAACCGCACTACATCAAACCGAATTAGGACCAGTAATTTTCTAGAACCTTTTCCATGTCACAAAAAGCATTGACGGAGCAGCAGGGCCCAGGCTAAGGAGTCCCAAGTACATTTGGCTCAAGGAGCATCCTCTTTCAAACGAGGGCAGGTCATAACCAAGTTGGTTGGCCAAAATTTCGACTTGTGCAGTGCACCTGAAAGAGCGTGCTGGCGCGACATTTGGATTGTAGGTGGTTGCTTTTGTTTGTACCGGTGAGGCAGTGAAGACGGAACCTTTCAGCGTCACCTGCAACTTGGCAATTCCTGTCGACCGTTGGATGCAGTTACAGGGCCAGTCTCATGAGATGACCTTCCATGAAGTGGCATGTGCCTGTTTGAAGTTACATGCGACTGTTTCAGTGTTGGCGCCTTTTGCTGCTCTGGGAGGCCATAATAAGATTGAATCCTCATGCTTGGGTGTACTTTTCCGACTTTGCGGAAATTGCTACATGCTGGTTGCTGGTGATGTTGCCGTGGAAGCTGAGGTATGGTGCGGTTTGCACCGATACCAACAACTGCAAAAGCCATGGGGCTTGCGGTTCCTGGGCGGGAAGCTGAACCCGATATAACCCGATTTAGTGTTTATCATTGATATAGTTCGAGAGGGACTTGTCTCGTTTGCAACAAAGGTGTTGATAGCTTCTGCCATGGCCACGTCGCCTGCCTTGCGCAAGCTGAGTACCCGATTCTGGGAGAGTGCTATTGGAGTTCATCATGGCTGCATGACATGCAATGCCTACCCCACCTTCATGCTCCAACCTCGGAAACAGGCCTGGAGAGTTATCAATATCAGTGATGCCCGCTTATTCTTGATTACTGAGTACTCTGAACAATGTCCACCGACGCCCATGGAAAACAATGGTGCTCGTATAACCCACGGCTCTACTTCTAAGAAGACAATTGGCGTCGCCGACGGTGCAGAGCATGACGACCTCGCCCCACGGCTACAATGACCACCAGCGCGGCGACCACTCAAACAACAACCGCTCACACAGCCCCGACCGCACAGTCACTGCCACCGCCAGGGCCACCTGTACAGCCTGCACGCGCAACTGCACCACCCCGCCGCCCGCGCCCTCGCCACCCCGCCGCTGCTGCGGCGCCATCGCCACCGCCACACCACCACCCCGCCGCCGCCACCCCCCACCACCACCACCTACCGCCACCGCCACCGCCACCGCCACTGCCACCGCCGCCACCGCCACCGCCACCGCCACCACCGCCACCACCGCCACCACCACCACCACCACCACCATCATCACGCCAAAAAAAGGAGCTAAAAGGCTAGGGCCCTAAACCCCTCAATCCCAAGCCAAGAATCGGAGCATAACTTGAGTCCAGGCTGTAGGGGTCCCCTTTGGCCCTTTCCTGCTGGCGTCCAGCCTTTTCGGAGCACCCTGGAGAACCTTTGCTGCTATCAATTGGGCGGTGTCCCAACATTGCAGTCCACAGGTTCAAAAATTGACGTTAGAAACATGAGGGGAAACGGGGACCTTAGTTGTCGTGTAGGATCTTTGGGGGTGAAAGGGAGCAGTTGGCAACACTAAGTCGAGAGCATTGGGTTTCACGTTGTACGATGCAGAAGCTGGGGGCTGAGTGTTCAGAGCTGCTATGCAGAGTTTGGCAGGCCTCCTTTGACTGTGTACAAGAAACTTATCTTTTTTTAGGCTTGCCTGCCTTTGCCCGCATGAGAGCCAGCGGCAGCTCACTTGCAAGAGACATTTGCACATTTCACATTATCCTGGCAACAATCCTGCTGTTATACCGTCACACATGGCCGCCATGGCCCCAAACCTTGTTCGTGTCATTGAAGTTGGCAGAAAACACTTCAACCAACCATAGAACCCAGACACGTTGTAAAGCCCTTGAAGCTTCACATAAGGTACTCAAGTCCTTAACCGCGAATGCCAGTCAAGACGGCCCCCACCCCCATCCCAGAATCCCACCACACCAGTATAACCTCGACACATCTCGACACCCTGATGCCCAAGCTCAAAATCTCACAGCTTAGAACCCTGAAGACCTGCAAAATTCCTGCCCAGTTAAGCGTCCTGCCACGAAACTGGGACTCCACATCTAGCCCAGAATTTCAGAAACTGCCCGGTGATACCAGGACTGCCGTCAAGGAGGTTATCCTTTACAAGATTTTTTCAGGCAATTTCATTGCAAGTCCCGACAATGCCCATGGTGGCCGTACACCTTGTAAGAAACGTCACCCGACCTCATCCCAAATGGTGAGCTCAACAGAACGTAACCCCCAAAGCGCTTCAGGCTTTGGGAGTGTTGTCAGGAAACTGTAGTTCTGCCAGCTATATATGCCCTTAAAGCATCTTAACTCAATCCCAGGTGTTCTTAGCGCAGTGGTTGGCTCTTCTCTCGCCTCGTTGCCTGAGGTGCCAAAGCGGCCAGCCAACGCAGGGATTTCCAAGGATCAAGGGTGTTTTTCTAAGGGCTGAAATGTGGACATGTCGAGTTCACAGTTTTCAAAATCAAGGGTCCCTGTGTTGTGTGCTGGTACACTATGGATCTTGCGTGGCATTTTGGGGTGCAGAAGGCTTAGGCCGAAATATCCAAATCACGTCCATCAAACCGATGTCGCAGCACATTGCTGAGGCTAGCAGTATTGTGTTTATCGCCCCTACACCCGTTGGCGTCCTTGCGCCCTAGGCCATCAATCAGTACTATCAATACCACCATGGCCATCGTTCTCACTACTGAGTTCAAAGCCAGGGTGGAGAGATCAACCGATGTTCAGTAGCTTCCTGCAATAGGGCTGAGAAAGCAAGCCCAAAGCGTTGCTAGTGCTTCTCTGGAGAGGAGAAATTCCCGGCTCAGGTGCTGGAGGGACGCGGAGACGAGAAGATGCGTGTTGGGCCCTCGGGCTGGGCATACTGTTCTGATTGTAGGAGTGCATAGAGGAGTGCCATTCCTGTAGAAATTCTCCCCCGGCCCCTCTTTCATTTCCCGCCATACTGGTTGGATCCTAGTGTGCTGAACCTACAAATACCAGGACCAGCACCAGCACCAGCACCACCAGCAACGCAGCCACCAGGACAACACGGCCGCCGCCACTCCCACTCCCACCAACACCCACACCATCACTAGTAGCAGCACCACATCACCATCATGCACAACATCATTGTCGTCATTGCCGTGGTCATGATCACCGTCGACATCATAACCATCATCACAAAGTACTAGCAGCTGCGAGTTCGTTCCGGTTGTCAAAATAGGTGTGCAAATGCGTTCCTCCCTGTATCATTGCAAAATCTAGACCGAAGAAACAGCCAAAGGAGCATCAACAAACTAATCCTCAGTATTTAAAAATGCGTACCTACTGCTTGACCCACATGCCAATCACAACCGAAGCCTCAAAATTATGAACCCTAAATAAGGCTGCTATGACTGGCTCTCCGAGCCCTTGCACTGTACAAACGAGCATGCCGCTCAATCGCGGTCGTCTTCCCCTTCATAATTTTGCCCATGCCATTTGTGAGGAGCTGATGCAGTCCTGGCGTCAAAAGCCTGCCCTTGCATCCGTGCTCCTTGACTTGTTCCCAGTGCTAGGGAGTTCGGCTTTGCAATCGGCACTTCTTGATTTTTCACCGTGTTGTGGTGCCGAGCTAGGCAGAAGAGCAGCAGTGGAGACCCTTGTGGAAAGGGTTTCAGGAGCCTGGAAGTTTTAGGATTCCATATTTCGGGGTTACTGGTGGTTGGGCTTGGCATTAAGGATTTGGGCATTTGGGGGCGGGGGCTCGGGCCTTTCAAGTTTGGATTCTGGGGCGCTGATGATTTTGGGTTCCACAGCCTGGGGTTGACGATTTGTGCCACTAATTAGAAGGACAGAATATGCAGGCCTTGGAGTATGTAACACAACTACATACAGCATTGCGGGCTGTTGGTGCTTGATCTCCTGCACTAGCGCAAGAGAGAGCTCTGCTGTTTGGGTACCAGTCGCTAACACCCCTTTACTGAAGAAAGTGATATGGGTACAGTCAGGCTCGCGAGAAGCCCGCATAGACGCAGGTAGACTGTCAGCCGCTCAGGCTCAGTCAGGTCTAATGATGTGGGCAAAGTGGAGATGAACATTACTAGCGGGAGGCTGCAATCACTGTCAAAGGAAGGAAGCTAGTGCTTGACACATGTATCGCAAGCACAAATTTCCATGCTCTTCAAGACTAGTTCACAAGATAGGCCAAATCTTGGCTATCGTGTTTGCCCTTCCCAAAAGGGGCCTCTAAGACTTTTGAGGTGCAAGACTCACCAAGAAAGAGCATGGAAACATTCTTCAACATTCCGAGGTGAGCCTCCTTTTTGGCCCCTTTATAAGGGCGATGCTGGTCATGTAGTTTTTTTCACGCAGCCCAGGACCCAAGATGGCTAGAACTCACCAACAAGCGCATGAACAACAAGTTTAGGATCCTCGTGGGCGTGGTGTTGTTGACCGCGCTGCTGCTGCGAAGCTGCACCAGATGCTTATGACATCCGAACGTTGTAGCTGCTAGAAGCGGGGTCATGTACCGTTGAAAATATACAACAGCCGCCCTACAACAGGTTACATACCTGAGCAGGACCCAGATGGGCCTTGATTTGAATGTGGCAAGCACACGGATACCTGTAAATCTGAAGCTGCGGGATGGAGTGAATCTAATGTCATTCGGAATCACGAGAGTCTTCTAATCCATTTCCTCGCTTAGCTCAGTGAACGGCTCGCATACAAAAAATTCAGGGCTGGGACTTCAGGTTCATGGTTTGAAGAGACAAGGCTGCGGGCTGGAGGCACGTCAGAGAGTCCTCCTTCAAAAAGAGGACACGGGGCACTTCTTATAGCTTAATTGTTCAAAGGAGGACCGTACAGCACGAAAAGGGGATTCTTCTTGTGATGACGCCTTGAAAGTTGGTACCAGTCTGCCAATTGCAGTTGGCACTAAAGGGTCTGAACGCCAGATGCAGAAGCTGACATTGCTGGGCCTGACGATTCAGGACTTAAGGCTTATGGTTCCTTCAGATTCTTTTTGTGATTGAGAGCAGGAGAGCAGCGTGAGGACAGAGAGAGAACAAAGTAAGATGTAATCACCAGAAGAAGGAAAGATCGCGAGCCATGGCGAGGCCGTGCACCGTCTCTTGAAGATGCTAAGAAAGAGCGAGAAAGATAGAGCCAGGGCAACAGAAGCTTGCCCTGCACCTGCAACTTGCTGAGGATCTTGAAGTCACGCAAGATGTATGGCACATACCGTGACTGGCTCTCGAGTTGGGACAGCTTTTCCTTTATCAAAAGGATCACTGAACACAACTGCAGTTGATTGATGCGTGAATTCTCCCTGTGATTAGCTTACCTCCCCGCGCCTCACGCCATGGAACCTACTCCGAAACAGTTCAAGCCTTAGAGCAGGTGTCTGACAAGCCCTTCCAGCTGCAAACATCCCAAATCCGCCCCTGCTAACGCAGGATCATCTGCTGTAAGCCGAGATGCGCTAACTGAGCTGAGGTGAGCTCATGGCCAAGGCCAGCACATAGCGAGGCGATCAGCGTGCCGGTGGCAAAAACCGAAGCTCAGCACACCGTGCAGCCTCTGAGAGACAGATGTACGATATGTGTGCTGAGGCCATGTTGCATGAAATGCAGAGATCCTTTGCTGTTGCTCTTGCCTTTGTTCGCCTTGAAGCCCTCATGCAGAGTAAGCCGATACTCCTGGATGCGATGAGTTGCTCGATAGTGGAAGGATGGTTTCCTCCTGGTGATCCTCGGGTCTGGATTCCCCGAACGCTTGCACATTGCCGAATTTTGTGCAGCCTCCTCGTTGCAGCGCCGCAGCAAGCTAGAGCCCAAAAGGAAATTCAGTTAAATGCCATTCAACCCTACACCCTGGGCCTTCGATGGGCCTGGCCTCTGTGTGGATGTTCAGACCTGCAGGCAGTTTTGGCTCCGAGCCATAAAAGTCAAGCACGAAAATTTGCATCAAGGCCGAAGCAAACAGCTCATCACAGTCGACAGCTTACGTGTTGTGGAATCCCCAACTGCAAATCCATCAGGATCGACTGGTGAATCAAACCCAGCCTGGCATAGCAAGTTCCTTTGGCTCGGCTGCTTTTACCTCGTCAAGAAGGTAATTGCTTCAGCGCCGGCCTGTGTATCCAGTCACCTGAAAATGGCGGACAAGGCACGGCACGACGGAACTTTGGGATGTCGCTCAAGGTTCTTAGCATCGTTGCGTGCTCATGTAATTGCCATTGCTATTATGACTGTCTTTGCTTGATGCCGCTTTCTCCTGAGAGCATCGGAATTGATGATATCGCTCAGGGTGAGGGTTCTTAGGCATGAACACCAGTGAACGGGCGCGGCCCGCGGAGATAAACCACAGTGCCTTGATTTGAACATGAGTTTGATAAACTATGAGCTTTTCCAAGCCAGCGAGTAAGATGCTTGGAGACCAACGTGCAAGTATCTGCAAACACCCCTCCCCGAATGAATTGGGTCATGCGGGAGGTCGGAGGCATCAGTTCTTGTAGTCAAGTCAGACTTGAGTAGCCTAAGCCACCTCTTATTTGGCCATTTAAAGAGTTCCTCTTATTTTGCGATTGGGACTACCAGTACCGCAAGGAGCAGGCCAGAAATGGCGCCAATCCTTCAAATCTTTTCTACCAATACCTTGCGACTCGGCGGCAAATTGAATGTCACGGCAGAAGCCTGAATGGTTACGAATGGTGTTCGCCATAAATTTGGTTGTATTCTCCCTTATACTGTACAGACACCCAAAGAAGATGCGTGGACTTGGTCGAGCGTCTCAGTCTACTCGGGAAATTAAAGCTCTGAGGTTGCTTCTGGAAATCGTACATCCACGTAGCACAAGCTGTCGTCATCCGCAAAGAAAGAAACACTCGATCCAAGCATTGGCTGGTAAGAACCCTAACTTATATTATGGGTTCTTGGAGTTTTTTGGGTTCAAGACTGGAGCTACGCAGTGCATTTACAGTACCCAATACACGACTGTTTTTACAGTTTCGCTGAGCACCGTCTCAGTATCAAGTGTGAGTGAATGCAGGGTCTGCTGCCCCAGTTTTCACATCGAATCGACCACCGAAGTCTTTGAGGGCATGGCTTATCGAGTAGAAGTCATGGACGTACCACTAGCACAGGTTATGGATGTCCCACTGCGGCCTTTCAAGGTAATCATAGCATTGCGCAGTGTACTCCACATGACAGATCCGTGCAGACATGAGCTATTATGCAAGTGTCGTTCAATCCCAGTTCCAGATAGTCGAGGCTAGAAGTCGTGCGTTACCTTTGGAACTGTTGTCCCCTGGAATTTTTACCCTGCAACATTGCATGGTGGGATCTGTCAAGTCGGCCAGTCCAAGCATAGGCACATGCAGATTGTCTGGGGAAGAGTCCACCTTAAATCACAAGAGCATGCTTGCATTCACGCTAGTAGCATATTCCCCGCACCTGTCTTGTCATAATGCTTAGGATAGAAGCCGTACTGTAGGATGTCTGCAATCACCTTACACTCTGAACCCACTTAAGGGATCAGAGGATGCCTATGTTTCCTAAAGCTGGAACTTCTCCGAACTCTACCATTTGAGAAGGATGCGATCAAGCCACCTGAAGAATGCGTGAATTGCGAACTTTTGGTAAAGGCTTATCTCAGAAGTGGCCCTGGTAGGCTATCCCAGGTACCATTTGAGCTAAGACCCCATTTCCCCAAACTACCAAGCTCCTCAGCCTCCTTGTAAACCGCCCATACCGCAAAAGCCTCAACGCAAAAGACACAAAACAAATTGCTCAGTCCCAGGAACCTCCAAGCAATCTGAAATTACAACCGCTCACGCAACCCGAAAAGCCTCCCAGTAGCGAGGCGCTGCTCACAGCCGAGTATGATCACCTCGTGCAAGAGAATGCGAAGCTCAGGGCTTCGAATGCAACGCATCCGAAGGCCGCGTGTGTTTGAGTGTTCATGGGTTGCGTTCCGCAGGATACTACTATGGCTATGGACGCCTGACGCGTTCCAATTCCTTCCCTTCAATCGACTTTCCTGTGTTCGGGTCTCTACGCAATTTGTATCTGTAGCGCATGTCCTGGGTAACACTCTGAAGTGCTTCTGGTATTCATAGGTTTACACTTCAAGCATGATCTGCGGGCAATGGGAATCTGAAGGGTTGCTTCCAGGGATCACTCCACTTCCGAAAAGAAATGCGAGGGCTAGTTCTAGCCACTCCCAGCAAATCCCATCTTACATGAGGGACTTACAAGCACGATTAAAGTATTCGGGAGTAGAGAAGGCAAACCCCCGCTTTGATAGTTCCGGCGCTGCAACAAATATGGCAGGGGGCCTGCTTAGACCCGCCATGGTCCAGACAATCAGCAACGAATTAACGGGACTTTGATTCGGGGGCTTACTAAAAGGCCTGCCGACTCGTTTTGCAAACGACTGTGCAGCGTAGCTTTGCTGAATCCTAGCTTATTAATGTTGCTTATTCATTGCGCGCGTGGGCTTCGCTAAGTTATGTTAGAGCAAGTGATGCCCAAAACCTTGAAAAAAGAAGCCAAGAGACATCTGCACCAGGCCGCAGAGCTCAACGGCACATTGAAGTGGCAGCCGACGATTCTTGATGACATGCTTTGGTGGTTCTTCTGCGTTCTAAAGGGTGCTGCTGGCAGGCAAGGGGAACTGTAGTTCTGACCGCACCTTGCCCTGCGTGTTTGTGTCGTCAGTCACGCAGTTCGGTATGACTCTGTCTTCTCCAACCTCTTCTGCCACACCGTGCGATTCTTCTGGGGTGAACAGGGGCATGTCAACGGCTCGCCCTTAAAGGTAGCCAGCACAATGGACCTGTTTTGTTGGCTGAAGATTGCAATGACGTTTCGTCTTGTCGCCTTTCAACCACATCATCTTCATTCTTGTGCAGGAACTAACCGAGGCCTGGACTATCTAGATTCCTTGGGCTGGTGCAAAACTCTGGCAAACTCAAAGGCCGCCCCTTCGCCTCCAAAGCGAAACCACCAACTATGGTGAGTACAAGGCGACCACCTTAGGACTGGATATTCAATTTTCCGCAACCCGATACTGTGTGGAAAACAGCAGTAAGCGAAATCCCTACGAAGGACTACAGTTCCCAACAAGACGTAATCTCTGAAGTTCCGGCTCAATGGTTTTGTAATCATCCCGAGCCGCCCACGCTCAAACTGAGCGTCATGTTGAATACCCCCAAAATTGCTGCATACGACGCCCAATGGGAAGGAAGGACCCACTAAAAAGATTCATAACCTGAGAGATGCTGGGAGAGAAGAGGGGCTAGACATGGTTCTACATTAGTGATACTGCACAGAGCCAATCTGCCAGTATGGTTCAGACCTTTACGGCGGGTAAGCATTCCCGTTCTAAATCTTTTCATTCGGCGGGGAGTCCTGAATTACAGGTTGAGGCAGGGGAAACCTAAACGCCAAGAATCACCAAGATGCGCAGCCCGTGACATCTGGATCTAGTATATCATAGAAATGATTGCAGGGACGTTTTCAGAATGAGCCCGCATATCATTCACGAAGCCCCTACCCTATCACCCAACAGGCATGCAAAGTACTAAGACATGAGTACTGCTCGAATTGACCATTTGGATCATCGGCCCACAGTGATTTTGGACATGCCCATCCCGAAGCCTCACACCATATTGTCCTAGCCCAAAAACAAACAGCCATGTGAGACTGTTTAGGAAGTCCACCATCTGCAGCTACAGCGCAGGGGCCTCAAGGTTTTGGGTCTTGGGGCAATGCCTTCTCAAGATTACTTGCAGTCTTTGTTGCGTAACTGTTTTTCACCACACGACTGTAATGTCTATGAGAATCTGAGGCCTTAGGTGTAATGTTCTGCTCCAAGTTTTAGTCTGGACTTTTTCTTGAGGGATGCAGTGTAGAGTCTACGGCTGAAGGGCTTCGTGGTCGAGATTTGTGGCTAGGCATCTAGAGTTTTAGTAGACCAGAGGTCCTGGCTTTCTGGAAGGTTACACAAACAAAAGGCTGTCAATCCGCATTGCTACAATCTGAGGCGAGCCAGATTACCAGCCAGGCAGGGTGGGGGGTCCTGCTCAATTTTTCTGGGATGATTGGAGCCTGTAGGCGAAAGTCATGGGGATTGGGTGAACCAGATGTCCAGGATCCGGGACTTGTCGTGTAGGCAGCCTGCTGCTCAGCAGCCCAGCGTGTATTGAGCTGCTTCATGGGTAGTTTAGCATTGCCCGAATTTTCGTTGCATCCTTCCCGCAAACATCCACCCTGTTACCAGAATATCAAAACACTTTGGGTGAGTCAGTAAGGAGCACAGAGACGCCGACTTCAAGGGAGCGGATGACGACGTAGCCCTGAACCCAAGATGCTGAAACAGTAGCCGACTTGACTTAACACCCTTGAAACCAACAAACCCCAAGTCCAAAGACAACTTACATGTTCCGCTCGCAACAGTTTGAGGAGAGCTACCAAACCAGCCAGGCGGGACGTGCACGGCCCAATCCAGGGTCTCTGTCTGGTCAGGGACGGATAATCACAACAGAGATGTATTGTACTGTTGGAGAAGCAGCGCGGTTTCCTTCCAAGGGTCGGGCTCAGTAAGGCATGCTTGCTTTTCCTCGTGGAAGTGAGAGCTCGGAGCCCAAATGCGAGTAGTAATGCACATGTTGGAAGAGTCTCCGGATTAGAGGAATCTAGTGGTTTCGCTATTTCGGAGTTTTAACAAACTGGCTTTGCATTCAAAAAGGTTCCGAGGTCGAACGGCAAACAAGAGATGTCGGGAAAAGGAGTGCAAAAAACGCGTTGCGTATATGGACAGGTCAAGTTGTCTGCTGAGATGGTTTTCAGCCCTAGATTAGACGGCTGAAAACAGAGTCTTCTGATCAATATGCCCCAAATGGTAGACGCGCTGCTTCAGCTGATTCTCAAAATTGTGTGCATGCTTGGCTGCCTTTATGCATAATTCGAATTCGGGGCACGGACATGGGACTCCAGCCTCTCGAAGCTACGCATACAGTCCCTGCATGTCGCATTTACTCACCGCCTGCCTATGCCCTGCAATTCTCGAAATGCCTTTCAGAACATACGAGGGTCTCGAGAAACTGCCACCTCACGATTTGGGAAGCCGCAAGCCAGGCCACAAGTGCGCCGGCAGAACACACAGGAAGCTCTTCGGCCCACATGGTTCGTGTCCTTGAAACATTCTCTCAGGGTTCCCCAGCCCAATGAAGCCTTCTTCGCTCTCACTTATTCCAACCAAAGCCAGCCCTACTTGAAGTTCTGTCTCGACTTGGTTTTCAGTTCTACCAGAAAGTAGGCCCGCTTGGGCCTCCCAGCGGATGCCGACAGCATGCGTTTTCAATCCTGGGGCTAGAGGTCGGCTTTGGACTTTGCGAGACGTTCAATGCTAGAACTGTAAACATTCGCCGGGAGTCCTTCCAACAACGGTTCGGGAAATCAATCTGGATATTGATTAAATTGTAGACCTACCTAGGCCGCCTTTTGGATCATTCCAAGAGTCGAGATCGTAGATTCTGTAGGGTTCCTAGGTGAAGGCGGTAGGTATTGGAAAGGTCCGGGACTTGAAGGGCATGTCTCATTTTGATGCTCTCTCTTCCTTTCTTTTGAGGCCCAGTTGCCTGCATCCTCTGTCCAAGCATCCTGCAGGCTCAGGGGAAGCCACCAATCTACCCCGAGTAAACAGGCTGCGGTCGAACTTTTTTACGGTAAGTGGAGCCGTTCGACTCCAGACTTGCATGGCGTCCTGAAGATGCTCAACATCATCTTGTTGGCACGAGAAAACGTGCAATGACAACAAACATGCCGGTCACAAGAGCACCAAGCACTACAAAGGAAAGAGCAGCGCTGGTATTGGTGTCAGTATTTGTATTAAAGTTATGAAAATACGTACCACTAGTTGGTAGTCGTCGTCGAGTACGCAACGTCATGGTCTTCGATGACCTAATGACTAATGTTGTCTGCGTACTGTGTTGGTTAAAGGCAGAAAATGCTGGCAGAGGCGGCAGGGTGAGACATTAGAGCTACATATTTGGAGCTGCGTTTTGCTGCACTCAAGCCAAGGCTCGTTTATGAACATCTGTTGGAGTGCGGACAGCGGCACTGCCTCGTGGCTATGCTTTCGGAGAGGAGGGCTCTACTGGACCCGGATAGGACCGGCGCAGGAGGGGCGGTCAGGGATTGAGCAAGTGTGCAAGCAATGCGTGATGCCAATCTCTTGCGGATGACAATTTAAGACTTCCGAAAGGGAGCCTGGCACAAGGAGTCATAATCATTATCCAAACTACACTGGCCGTTGCAGTCATGGTTCACAAAAGTAATTCACTTATATCCGGGGTGCGGCGGATAGGCTTTAATGTGGAAAAGCAAGCCACAATCCTTACAGGAAGGCTGCAATAAAGCAGAGGCAAGCTAGCACAGTACCAAGGCGATAATAAAAACCAGAATGGTCAGCTGTGGGTTACATGGGGCGCTCCACGCTGAAAATCAATCATAATGTAGATAGGTCTTTGAGATTGCGCTCTTTGGGCATGTGTGCCTTGATGCTAGTGATGCTAGTTAGATTAGAAGTAGAAGCCAGAATGCAGGGTTAAGAACTTCAAGGTCAGGGCTTCGGCGGCTTGGCATTAAGGATTTGGATCAGTCGTGCATGGCGACTCACCCTTGCCGCCGGCCCTCAACACGAGTAGACCTCAAGCTAGTGGGTCCCTTTTCATTGGTCCATATATACATCAAGGAACCTGAGGTTTTCAGGGTACCGACTGCATGCAGGGCCCGTGTTTCGAGAAATGGTCACGTGAGGTTCCAACTCCAGTCGATGCCATGGCGGTTTCAGACGTCAGGGAGACAGAAGGACAACGACCCTGCAGAGGGAAGGTCTGCTTCAGATACTTGGAGGTGTTCTGATTGAGGCATCCGCTTTAAAACTGAAAGCCCGTACTCAGATAGCACGCAACGATGTAGTCTGGACACATTGGCTAAGAGGCCGTCAGCCAGTTGTCAAGGGGCTATGCATGGTATATACTAGTATAGCTAGGCAAACAGGAGCCCAAAACCAAGGTTGGAAAGTGAAACCCCAAAGCTCGAGAGAACCCAACTCCACAACTAAAGTGGTGGCTTCACGAAGTATCTTGATTATTTTGGGGGGCTGGGGTAGGAGGAGTCATGACAGGGGTAATCCTCAAGACCTACGTCTGACGTTCGTTACTCTTGACTGGTATTTCGAAACTGGCAGCCGAAGGGAAACTTACAACATAAACCCGAAAAGGACATCATCAAATCCAGCCAGGAATCGGAAGCTCCTTTCGGCGGCCACCTGGTGGAAGCATTGCCAATCATTGGCGTGAAGAGGGTTTGGGGTGCAGGGGGACATGTATTGCAAACTCACACAGGGCATTCGCTGTGCAATACGCATTGGGGGGCTGAGACGGGCTGAGACTTGCAGCAGGATTTTTTAAGGATGCCGTGTACAAGTGCACATTGAGACTGAAGGAAGTTGGTGTGTGTAGTGCTAACCTTCAGTGAACCACCTCAATGTACAGTTGACCAAGACGGTGCTCAACAGCTCTTTCTTTGTTGTCCGTGCCTACATTCTGCCAAAACCCTACTGCCAATGTCTTCTTCACTTCATTGGACCAGCTTCATTCGCAGCCCACGGTTGAAACATTCATGACGCAACAGCACATCCTTTACAGTAGCCTTCGGAAATCCAATGCCCCTCTGAGCATCCAGCCTACAGGCAGCCGGCTTTGGTCCTTGCAGTACCACATGAGGCGCTGGGGCTCCCATCTGCAATATGCAGTCGTGGATGCATATCACATTAAAGGTTCCCTCTGACCTTTTGAGGGAAGCTCTTTCGCTGAAGAGATTGCATAAAGCTACGGTCAGAGCTCTGAGACTCAACACTTAAGTTTGGGGGTTCTTCTGGTACGGATCCTGGTCGAAAGGTAGTGCAAAGGGCGCCTAGGGTGCCTTCTTGGCACATGGCGGTTTTTCGTTTCGACACGAATCCCAAGCCCGCCTCAGACTGCGAAACAAGCCCACCTCAGACTGCGAATCTTGCCTCTTGTCAGTGGACAAGGAACGAGCCCTTGCAAAATTCCGCGCAATGAACCCCAGAATGCTGATACTTTAGCTAACCAATTCCTTCGCTCCTTACTGTGGATGGTGAATTCTTGCACCACCTAGGGGCTTTATTTAAGATGTTGTAATTCCTGGGGCTTTAGGGACTTAAGGTGCTGGAAGATTTCCTCCATCAACAGTATGAGCAAGGGACAAGAACATCTGCAGGCCGGAGGGACGCCAACTTCCTGTTACTCCAGGCCCAGCCGAGCTCCGAGCGAGGCGCGCTGTGGGTAAGACACAAAGTTCAGGGTTGTTATGCGTTTGGAGTGAGTTGGTTTGCCTGCTCTCGCATTTGAATAACCATGCAAGAAACACCACCAGAGACCCCCAAATGTTGTAATTCCTAGGATTTAGGATTTTCAAGTGCATGCAGGATGTCTTCCATAAACAGTAACAACAAGAAAGCCAATATGTACATATACACATACACGTATGCTTGCTAGAGGACACCGGTTGTTGAGGCTCCTTGGTGGTTCCATGTTTGCTTTGGACGGGTAGCAAGGTTTTGTTTGCTAGCATGAAGATTGCAGTCTTTGCCTCTACACATGCGCTGCCAGCACCCACGTGGCATGCATGCACGCCGCCAACGTTGAAGCAAACGAAGCAGTAGGCGCTCTTTCCAAAAAATTGCAGCTTGGGCGCATGGCTTCTGAAGTCTGGATAGGCTGTTGGCCTCGTGGCAAATGCAAATTGCACCGACACTCCACCCTTTGCCAATTGTATGAAGGGTCACAGAAACAACCAAGTACTGGAAACCGAAGCAGTGGCTCGTGGACTCTACTGCGGACAATGCCTATGCGATGTATGAGGATGTAGTGGGAGCAGTGCTTTAGGGCTTTACGGCTGCTGGAGAGAAGCGCGCGTTGTTCAGAAAACTTGTAGTGCCTTGCCTTGTGATGGCAAGATTGCATCTACTGCCACTACCGCTAGGCTAGCTGAAAGAATGCGCTAAACGCTGCAGGGGTGTCCAAAGAGTCCATGGGTCACACGTGGAAGGGCATTGCCCGCAAGAAAGTACGCATGACAGACAGTCCCGCTAGCAGCTATAGCAGCATGGTTTGTGTCTCCGGATCACCAAGCAAAGCCACAGGGTGCTTTGTCATAAGTATGTAGAGTAGTTAGGAGTGCCCGCTCTGACATTCTATGCCCAGAGGGGTGTACAATTTGATCCATGCCACAAGGCTCACTAGCTGAGAAGGGGCACCCTGCACGTCTGGGTCTTTTGCATACAGCGATTCCAGCACAAACTTGGCTGAGCATTGAACTTGGGTAGTATGTTGGACCCTTCCAAATTGCCAAATGCTGGAGGCCGGGAGAACCTAGACCCTGAGACCTTGCGCTTTGACAGGCCTTGCAGAACCAAGTCTTCAGGACGTCTGCCGATATCAAGGCCAGTGCCAACTGATGTGGTTTAGGGCTCAGGTTTCCCTTGGGTCTCAGGGCTTCCAAGTTGTACGTATCCTCACGGGCTCCAATATGTGTGAAGCTATCATGTGAAGATCTTGTCTGCCGCAGGCAGTCATCCGAGCGCAGATTTCAAACGAAAACGCGCAGTGCAAGGTGGGGCCAAGACCTCGTCCATGCAGAATTCATTAGTGGGGATGCCGGCACCATTTCGGCTTCAAGGATGGGATAAACGGGTTTGCGGGTCATTCATGGTGTCAGCGGATTATCTACATAGACCTGTATCTGGCCTCTTCATGACCAAGCCCGAAACGAAACTAGAGTGCTTGTGAAACATAGCTGTTGTTGCGGGTAGCCTGTGGTTCAGGCTAGCAGTAGGCTTCGACATGCTGCGGCAGAGGTCGCGCATGGCATTCGTTTGTTTGGTAGGCTGGCAGTTGAAGAGTCAAAAAGTGGTCTTCTTCAGTTCCCCGACTCTAGAACAAAGCCTCCTCGACTGTGTCAGGGGTCAGCATTGCATGTGTGAGAAAAAGGTTCCCGTAATCTTACCAGTGGAAACAGGGCAATACCGGGACATCCCAGTCAATGCGCGTTATGGACCTTATCGGAGGTCAGGGGATACGGTTGAGCTGCTGAAGTGTGGACAGGGCCGTTGAGCTTCTATGCCGGCCGGCGGAACTAGGGTACAGCTTCTAACCTCAGAAGGGGGTATGTAATGTTCCGGGAAGAGATTACTCCTGCTAAGTGTCAGATTGGTTGGCCTATCAGCACCAAGGTGTGTAGCTTCCTTTCATCCAACAAATTCTCGGGCATTCTCGGGCTTGACATTGAGCTGGAGCCTCGTAAGGCTTCTCCGGCTCCTCAACCTCATCGTCTAGATCGTTACTAGCCCAGACGCATCAATTTAAGCTGGTGGTGTCCATTACGCAGCCTTGCGTTGTGGACTTTCAAGATGCAGCGGCAGAGAGAAAGACAGAGACATGGGTGCTTAACAACAGAGAAGGCATTTGTAGGTATCTTCTATACAAAGGCAGTTGTCGGATCGGTGTGCCCTGAGAACTGTGTTTGGATGGTGGGATGGTGGGATTGGGGGGGTTTTGTCTATGGGGTGGGTTCAGACCTCGATGACATCTTTGCCAGGAGTCGCATAAGCACCACCGATTCAACATGAGCTGAGCACAGTCTCTTCAATTTTTGCAATCAAAGCCCAGAAAGCCGCGTCCCCAGTCCCTGACTGGCACTTCGGAAACGAATTGCTTGTGGGCCTTCGTGAATACTGCAGAGGCATTAATACCAGGAAACCTTTGCATCCAAGAGTTTCCGTACCTAACGCTGTGCCTTTGTTCCTTCATCTGCTTGCAGAATTGCATGCTGCAGGATGACAATAACAGTTGGAGATGCAAGACATGTAGCTTCCCGTCTGGGTTGCGCACAATATGGATACTTCCAACAAGAAGGTGTGCCTGGCTGAGACATCTTTCAAAACCACACGCCTGGCAGGACGAGGAGTTTTACCACACAACCGGCTGTGCCCAGCATATGGCCAGGCGGACCGTCATCAGCTTACTAAGATCTCCAAGCAAGCCACCTAGACACTAAGATTCCTAATCCTGTAACCTGCACCCTGGAACTTTGGAAACGTGATGAAGATTGATGAAGGCAAGGGTGGACAGGGGGCATCTGGCTGAAGGCTGCCCATGGCTCCATGCGGCTGCTTTTGAGCTTGAAGAGTGAGCCCTCTTTCAGAGAATGGCTTGTCAATGCAGTTCATGCAAGAGGCTCGTTGGCACCAGAGCGAACGAACCAGCAACAATAAACAAAGCAATCACAAGCCTGTGCTTTGTTGAACGCAGCCATGGTGCAAAGCTGTTTGTCACGATACATGTGAGTTTGTGGTTTGGCGAGGCTCTGTTCTTCAGGGCATGCTGATAGGTAATACGGGGCAACTGCATGGGCAACTGCATGTCCACAGTTTTTCTGAAGTGGCTCTCAAGTTTACACAGCTTTTCCGGATTCCAACCCTGCAAAGGCTTTCAGTGAGGCTCCTTCATGCTGCGCCGTAGCTCTTCAGTTCAGCACAGGCGTCCACGAGCCAAAGCTTACAGAAACCACTCCCGGCATTGACGGGTTGTACCATCTCGATTTTTTATGATTTTTTTTCAATCGGGGGCTCGGCGTCATTCAAGCTCAAAACGACACAACCTGAACTTTTCCATGCTGGTGCTACTGTTGTGTGAAGACCTATTTCAAGTATTTGCTGCAGCTACGTTTAGATGCCACCAAGGGCTCCCGATAGGCGCAAGGGCCTTGATCTAAAAGCCTTCATTGGTAACGGGCAGCTTTTCTGCTGCCTTGGGCCTACTGTTGCTGGTCAGAAGCCAAACTTTGGGTTCAAAAAGGGTGATTTTTCAAAGTTCGCGGACTGTAAGGGAGGTCATGCACAGGCTCCAAATCCAAGTCTTGATCTTATGTCAATTCACACTGTTCTCAGCTGTTGGGATGGGTGAAGTTGCCACAACAGGACAAATGACCCTGGACTTTGGTAACTTTTGATTTTTATTTCATGACGGCCAGGAATGTGGAATTTGTTGGGGCCTCTTTGGGTGGTACATGGGACGGCTTTCCTGTGTAGTCGTTTGTCATGCGTGTGGTCTTTTGTGTGCAGATCCATGGTTTTCGAGAGGATGAGCATGTCCTTGACGCCTGGCAGCAGCTACGAACACAGCTAGGGCACTCCCGAACTCTTGAATTTCTTATCTCGGCCAAGGTGTATCAAAGGGACTATGGTGGCTACCAAGGCTTACAGATGTTGTTTCTCAGGAGGACGTATGCCAAATCAAATGTGCCAATATTAGGGCCCCCCATCTCTCAGACTAGAAAGATCCTTGCTACATGGACCCCGTCGTGTTACAAGAAACTAAGAACACTGATTTTGACCCACAATTGGCGCTTTCAGGGTTATTGCCCGGTTGTGAATTCTCGCAACGTGATTTCTGCTGTTTTGCATGCAGTTGTTGGAATTTGTCCGCTTAAGAGCGTGTAGGCTTTGCAGACCATGCCATCATGGCTTTGGTTAACCCCGTCGTACTTTCTGAATCTTTGAACTGCCGTTACATAGCGAGCTTACTTTTTCCGTATGGGTCGAGAAGAGGTTCAGCTTACATGCCCCAAAAATGGTGTGTTCCCCGCTACATGGACCCAAAACCGCCAGAACGTGTACGAAGCCCTACAAACCCTGGAACCCCAACTCCACCAAAAGAAAGCAGGAGAGATTGCAATGATGGGACAGGAGCCGAGAATCATACCAGTGCTTCAGCAGTGGTTAGGCCGAAGTTTGGAGGCGGACTTATTGGATGCCTACTGTCTGACCCAGCTACTAAGGCATGTGGCTGTTGTCATAGCAACCGGAAGCATCTTCAGAACAGTCCAGGCGGCCTTAGATGTCATCAACGTTCTGTAGAGCACGAATTGCAGCCTCGTCGCCAAAACCAACTAATAATTTGCAATGGGAGCAGCTCCAGTGGAACCATCGATGACGACCACCACGGACCACCGACAAAGCGATGCTGGCCCCAACAACCGATATTGGCTAATCAGGAGGACCCATGTCAGAAGAGGATGACCAACAGGTGGAGCATTCCGAAAGGAGGAATAGAGAGAATGGCTGGATGGGCAACGCTACAATCATTACAATGCCACCCACGCAGGCACAAACTCGGAAATCCCCAGCCAGGAGAACCTCAACGTCAACCACACGGGAAGGCGAGGCACGCACAGAGTGAGGAGCCTCCGATGGAACCAATGACAATTGCCTCCAATCAAGCAGCCCCAGCAATATCATCGATGCCAATCCAGAAGGAGAAGCAGACCAGAATTGAGGACAGTTTGGAGATGGAGGGTGGAATGGAGGAAACGACCGGGAAATCAGAACCGCCGCCGGTGGAGCCCCCGGTGCAGCCAACGATGACCAGCATTCTCACCACCGCGCCAAACAAGTCTTGAGCATGCACCACCTGCCCAACCGTGCCATAGTCGTGACGATTGAGGCCAAAATCAGATTTGACCTTTGAGTCATAGCATGGAAAGGTCGTGTCTAAGAGCTTTGTGATTTTAATCCTTGGTCAACCCCACTGTGTTGTGAACTGTTGGAACTGTCCTGTTGCGATGCATAGAATCATGAAACCTCCTCATGCACCAAGTTCCACGAACCTACAGTTTTCGTACAGCACACGTAGTTTTCCTTCCACCTGCGCAGCCCGGACTTTCGATGGCCTGCTGACTTAGTTGCCATGCCCATGTTTTTTGAGACTCCTCAAATGCATTGCGATCTAGGATGAATCTTGAAGCCATCTTGATTTCCTTGCTACCATTCCCCAATCCAAAAGTTTCACTGTGGCAAAACCGTGGATTCAGGGGGGCGTCCACGCCATTTCGCGCCCTGGAGCTACGGGTCCTACCCCTGCAAAGCAAAGCAACGCAAAAGAAAAGACTGCGACCATATGAATTTCAGACAACCTGGCAGCTTGAAAGCCCAAACCCAAAGCCTCAGGATCGCTGTCTATGCGATCTGGCTGGGGATTGACACAGACTTCAACGAAGAAGTGGTCCGGGCCCTAAACATATGTGCTGTGCAAGCTAATGACTTGGCGTTGAGTTGCTCAAACTTTGAGAAATGTTTTTGGGGCTTGAGATACGTGGGATCTGAATGAGAAACCGTGCTGTCCTGATATCCATACTCTTGTTAGCTCATGATGTTATGAGTTGTCTGGGTGCCGTCAGAGAGATATGTGTCGAAAGATGTGCTTACAGCTCTTGAACTGTACAAATACCTTGGAGTATTCTGATTCGAAGAAGCTGAGGTCAACACCAACCCTGCTTCAGTGTTCTTCTGGGGGGAGCAAGTCTTTTGTACTTTCTTCACAGCAGAGCTGCTCATCCGGTTCTTGGCCGTCAAGACCAAGCGCAAGTGCTTCAAGGACCGACTTTGCTTTAGCAAGAAGAAAAGCATAGGCTCACTGCACATTCTTCCAGCCACTCTGAGATTATCCTTAAATCCAAGAGTTTAGGGGAGAATGCAGGGCATTGAGTCCAGGTGCTTGTTGTGTTACAGGCTAGTGAGCGTGAAGGTCAGACTGGTCGCGCAGCTTGGCCAATCCTAAGTACAAGCGCCATGGGCTCAGGTCTGGCGAGTGCCCTTTGCTCTCATGCAACTCTTAGGAGTGACTGTCCGCACGGCCTTGGGCACGGTCGGGAAACCTGCCTGTTGCAGTTTCAGAGGAAGAGGCAACATCCAGCAAACCCTTGAAGCAGATACCGGGGGCCTGTTTTGCAGCCCTGTCAAGTTTTTTTTTGCAACGACCGCGGCAGAGCTCTAAATTGCCCAAGCACATCATCATGCATCCGATCGCGCGCAAGGTGACAGGACACATCAACATGTTATCGGTCGGAAGAATTCGGCATGGCCGGCACAAGGACTAGTAGGATCAGATGCTGCGTTTGAGCCCATCATGCAAGAGGATTTTTGGTTTGTTTTCGATGCCTTCCTGGTCGGGACGATGGTCATACAGCTTCCCAGCGGCATTCGCAGATGCACTGTTGAGGCTGGATTCTCTCGCATGCTCCCACTGCAATGTGGCCGACTATCCAACACTTTCTTCTGAAATTACCTAACATTCTCAACTTCTAGGTTCCTTGCAATCTTGAACGTGGCCGTTGCAGCACTGGCATAGCTAGTTGTTGCTGCAGAAATTGTCCATGTGAGAATTTGGCAAGCGTTGCTCCGTACAGATGTTGGGTAGCAATCTGTCTGCGCATGTGGTAGAGCTGCATCCAGCTGACTGATGTGACTCCTGTAAAACTAGCTCGGACGCTCCATGACGCTCCATTGAGTGAACTAAACATGTCATGTCTTACAAAAAAGCTGCAAGGGGGCAGTTCTGGAATCTTAGGGTAGCGGCATGTAGCAGCTAGCTGACCAAGGACTTGGCTGGTTCCCGTGGTGCAACTCATGATCCAGCAGTCGGGTTCAGCAAGTGCCTCACCATGATTTTGATCCCAGATGCCAGAAGGTTGAGGGCCCAACACAGCGTAAAGATATGGACCGTTGTGTGGACCCCTGTGCTCAGATTGAGCCCGTCGTCCTGCAAAACAAGCATCAGAGCCATGGGTTCATGTTTAGTGGTCTCCTACAACTGGGATCTTCACGGTCTATAGGCGATAAACGGTGGCCCTAGCTTCAACAAATACACACCAACAGCAAGTCTTCACCTCGAATCGTGCAGCTTCGGCACATTTTCCGGATAGACCTGTATCAACATGCGGGCCACCGTGTATGCACCCAAACAAGTTCCTTACGAAAGAAGCTTCCACAATCGATGCCCCACCGTATATGGGCCTGTTGCCTGACCTCCCACATGTCAGCCTCTACCTTGGGAAGCATTGAAGCTCTCGGCATGATGAACGGTTTTTGGCTACAACTGTTACATGCCTATCCACGCAACAACTCCACGAAGATAACTTCTCCAATCTGGGCATGGATAAACTGAGATCTTGAATACCTCATAACAGAATCTGGCAGCAGTTAGTTTCCCGAGTTCTGGACGAGCAGGAGGGAGATACCCGCCTAGCCTTTGACCGGACTGGGGCCATTTAGTATTAAAAGTTTTCGCCTGATGCAGGAGGTGGGCGTAAACCGCTACATGTTGCTGTAGTTGACAAAGGCTAGACTTTGTGCGCCTAGGTCAACCAGCAGATAGAGAACTCTGCTCTCAACTTACCCTGGACGCATGTTTCAGCTCAATGATACAAACAGCTGAAATGCAAGGTGTGGCTGGAAATGCAAGTGCTCCTCGTCGACGCAGTTGAGAAAGTTTTGCGATGCAAGTGTGGGGAGCTGCCGCCGCAGCCTGTGGCTATGGAGAGGCAAGCAACACCTCCCCTCGAGCAAGCTACTGTATGACTCATGTACCGACAGAGTGGGCACAGTTGGAGTTTCCATATCACTGCTGGAAGCAGCAGGGGTCAACATGGTCGCGTTCGTGGCCGTCAGTCAGGGCAGATTTCCAATATGTAGTATGTGTGCAGAGCGTAATGTCGGCCTCTCCTTCCACGTGGTGGGGTCAAGCCTGAAATGTTGTGATTCCTAGAAGAATGCCTCTCTTCACCTGTCCTATGGCGTCCACAGCTCAGGTGTTGCGAATAGCACGGCTCCTGCGCCTCACGCGTTTGCTGCGCATGGCAAGGCCCGAATTGAGTTATCCTTGACTGAAGTTTATCTACAGTGTTGCTCAGAGCTGTATGATTCCGTTCATGTATGGGGGACAAGCAAACCAATAATTTTGAGTAAGCACGAGTGAAGCCTGGTGCTGTGAGCTAGGTTGTTGCGCTTCATGCCAGAGCTTTTCATCCTCGTGAAGGCGCGATGGGGGCCCCCCATTGGCTCTTGAAGGATCTTCGGGGCAATGCCTGAACAGGGCAGTCTAGAGGGAATGTTAAATCCTTCGGACCAGAGGATGATGAATCGCAGTTCAAGCTGGGGAGCGCCTAAAGGCTGCCTGGGAACCCCAAAAGCGCTTACAGCCCTAAATTTGCCCGCGCCACATGCTTCTGGCCGAGGCCATCATCGCCGCAATGCGCTCCGTGGTCTTCACATTGGCGCTTCTGATGATGCTGCTCTATGCTACCTGGCCTTTTTTGGGAGAGGAATGCTCGTCACCGCCAGTTGTCTTTTGGCATCTTTGCTGCCAATGCCAATGCCAATGCCACCACCACTGCCATGCGCCCCCGCCACCCCAATCACCACAAGCGGCACCGCCACCACCAGAACTTCTATTGCGACAAAGAAGAGGACTTTGGAAATCTCATCACAGAGATGCTTCATCCAAGGTTTCCAAAGATTGGAAGCCAGACATATTGCCACCAAAAGTGACATGTTCCACAAAAGTGTCAGCAAGCTTCGTCTCCGAATGGCGGAGTCGCATTACGAAATCATTGTTAATACCTCAGAACAGGCTTTCTCCATCGCCTTCACACAGTCTCTCAAGGGGACCGAGCCCCTTGGACTTTCATGAGTTTGTCTGAAGAAGCACCTCTAAGCGTTGTGATGAACCTTACGAAAGCATACGAAAGCTATACGGTGCGGGAGTACCCAGACATCCTTTCGATGCCCATGAACAGCGCAGGAAGTTTTGCAGACGTTCAGCTTATCATTCAAAGGAATTGCGCATTCTGTGATAATGCGAAAAGTCACAAAATGAAGGTGTGGCAGCGCGTATTTTTCGAACGTCCTCCTGTCCATGCAGAGTCTCCTTGGCTGCAAGAAGACCCCGGCTTGATGACCCTTGTATTTCGTTGTTTACTAGAGGATGCATAGGGCTGAGTAGTCGTGGTTTGGGTGGAAGCTTATTATTGGGGGGCCCCTGAATGACGGGGCTTAGGGTCGTCCGCAGAATGCTTGTGTGAAGGATGACAATCACGGTAGTCTTTCGTACTAGTACTCAATGTCAGGTTACCACAACATTTACGTGACGGTAGCAAGAGAGGCAGTGCGCAAAAGAACTACAATTCGCCTCGGGTACTGAAAGGAGTTCAGCGGGACGTATTGCTTGCACCACGTAGATTTTGTGTATCCCAGCTGGCCTGACTTGCGTTATTGCCAACATCATGGCCCGAATTAGGGCTATCAGCCTCAAAACATTGCTATGCAGGGTCAGACTCCAGCCGCAGGCGTCACCCTCGGCCAGCGATCTGTGTAACATGAGTAGCTGCCCAATGTCTGATCTCTACATGGACGATTCCAAAAAATTTTAGTGTGGTACGGACAAAGTGAGGAAGACGCTCTGAGAGGAGACAAAAATCACTGGAACATGGTTCCTGACATGTTACAGCTGCAAATCTAAAACTTGCCAGCTACAGTAGCGAGTATCCAGAGAGGTGCCCAAAGCGAGCATCGTTTGCAGAACAACCCCGGCTGTTGCCGTTGAGAACCAGGGGTCCGCAAGCTCAACGCCTGAACGCTCCAGGCCAATACCTCTGAGCCTGTCCAGCGTAAGCATTACGTAGTAGTAGTTGAGAATGATAGCAGAAAAGGGTGGAAACTGGTAAGACGACAGCAGCAGCCAAATCTTTGATACCAAACACTAAGCCTGTGAGTTGAATGAGGATGCAGCAGATTGAAATGCGACTTCACTAGATTTCGGCTCTGGCCTTTCCATTGGCATTCTGAGGTTTCTTCATCTTCGGCACCCTCTTGGATGAAGTGTGGGACCTTGTTTCCGCAATGGTCAATGAGAAGACTCTTGGTCTGGTGTACAACAGGATGCAGGGCAAAAGGTAAGTTGGCCAGGGAACTTAGCAGCTGCTTGGGTAGGATTCTTCCACGATCTGGTCACTTAGATATGTCCTCCCCCAGATAGTAGAGGCTCTCTATCAACCCTGGAATCCCCTTTGAAGGAGTTCTTCTTAGGGTTCGGTCCTATTAAGGGGTCTTTAGGAATATACTTTATTCGGTGATGTTCCAAAGTTCTCGGAACAAAGCTGCAGATCACGCACGCAAGGTTGAACATCCTTTGTGCAATGGCCAGGCCCGTGGCATGTAACATATCAAACTTCACGATGCAAAGGTTGAGCTTCTTCCAGCCACGATTCATCAAGTTTTACGATACAACGAACTTTAGAAATCATACCGGAAGACTGCTAATCTGCACACAAAGTCCTGCCCAAAGGCGCTTGAACATTGCAAGCTGCAGCGAAAGCACCGGGGAGAGTTCCGCAAAACCTACATACTTCCTGCACATTCTGCTAGTCCAGAATTCACCAAGTCCCTGTACAATCATGTAAGGCTCTGGCTCGCGCTTACTGGCCTTTACTTCTTCATCATCTTTTCTGCCGTGACGATCATGAACATGCTGAAGCTCTGCCAGATTTGGAAGGTTGGCGAGTCATAGGTTACCTTGTGGGGGTCCAAGATGCTGCTGGAGGTGATGGTGGTGATGCCACTGATTCGTACGTGGTGCAGCACGGGTCTCCTGAGCTTGAGGAAAAGCATGCTTCAGCCTTTATTTTGGGCCTTGAGTGCTGTCTTCCCCTGAGTGAAGCAAGAGACGCATCCGATTTCTTTGTTATGGATATCTTTTTCGGGGTTTTGTGACAATGGCTTGTAACGGTATTCTCCTGGGGAGGCAGTTTGAGGATAAGGTTAGTGCTCATTCGCTGGTGAAACGAGATCTTGTTCAAGGTGCATGTTTTTCAGCATGGACTCTGGAATTTATTTGTGGAGAGAAAGTTGTTTACAGAGTTGATGCTGGACCCGGTTGGGAGGTTGTAGGGCGGCCCTGCCGTTTAGTGGAGACCATTGCCCAAATTCCCATGAAAGGAAGTGCAGCCTCAGCTGAGCTATCAGCTATTAGTCTCCTTGGAGCCCAAGCCTGAGAAATCATTTGCTTGCTTCCAAGGATTGGGGTTATGTGCGAAGTGATCACTGCAGTTGCCGCGGCGGAGAAGGAATCGCTGCAGGCTGAACGGTGACGTGATTGGGTTATATCTCAGCATAAATAAAGGTCCCGTGGTATACAAGACGTTTCACAATGTAACCGTCGATGTTCCCGCTTCACTGGGCACGGGGTTGTACTTTTCTGAGGTACAAAGCATTCAGAGGCTAGTCAGGCAAAACGTCTATCTCGTCCTCACTATCTCTACGGCATGTCTCGAGGTGCAACGTTGTCCTGATCCCATTCTTAGCGCAAGAGGTAGGCAGATACTGATGCAGATGAGATTGCGCATTTACTCTCAGGTTCCCCCCGTACGAGCCCTTGTGCCAAAGCAGGTGAGTTGGGTGAAAGACACCCTTCAGCGAGTGATGGGCGGCCCCTCACTTGCAAGGTATCACGGAGACACAAGCGCGTGACAAAACAGCCCTAGCAGAGGATCAGTATCATCAGACTCGGAGCAATTTTCTTCGGATGATGAGAAACGGTATTTGTTTAGTTAAGGTGGGAGTTGGGTTTATCGGAGGAAGCCTGTTTTGGCCAAGTTTGGGTGAGCATTGATTCTAGAATGTTTGGCCGCAGGCATGCTACGGACTGTTCTATCCTGTCATTGAGATTTCCTGGACGGGTACCAAATCATTCGGATTGCACCCTTTTGGCTTTACTCTTACTGGTAGTGCTCGATTCTAGGCAGTTGGCCCTCCCCGCGTTTCAGGGCCTAACTTCTTGGACGCGCAATGTAGTGTCTATGCAGATTCGGAAAAAAGTTCAAAGCCGAAAAATCTCTGGTGACTTGTCTGTGTCCTTCTGAAGGCTACTGTTATTCAGATCCGCAAGCACTTATGTTCATGGAGCACCGTTGGCCCATGGCCTTTGCACCATAGGTTGTTGCAAGGGCTTGCTCACCTACCCCAAATCTGCAAACCTCAACACAGACGGCGCTGAAAAGGATCGGATGTCTATGTGGACCAGCAGGAATTCTACCAGATCCTGAGGGATCAGGCCCCCCAGCATTGTCTGAAGATTGCCGTGGCCAATCAAGATCAAGACCACTTTGCTATTATGTGCTAGGCTTCTGAAACTTTTCCGGACAGAATCCTTCGATACATGGCGCCCTGAATTTGGACACAAAGCTCACACTACTTGCAATTCTGCGAATCCACGGCAGGCCCGAAGCGAGATAAGCAAGGAATCCTTAAAAAGCACCATGTACACACAAGCAGCGGCACAACGGAAATAAGCAACCAGGAGGCAACATTCAGGAATGCGCGCCTATACCCCAACCCTGTATGCCGCCACTTCAAACGCACCCGCAGACCCACAAAATGGTTTGAGGCCCCGACCAGCGCTCCATGGCGCCAGCGCCTCCCTCTTTATGATTACGGCTCTCGGAAACAGTAGGTCAGAGATCTGTCACAACAGGCTTGCAAAGCAACTTTCACCCATAAGTGCGTTTTAGCATGCGCAGCCGAGCAAGAAAGATTCAAGGATCCTCTCATGTGCTCCAAGCAGGAGACCCTTCTGACATGCAATTAGTTGCTGTAACACAGCCGTCAGGATGGAGATGTGAAAGATGTATACAGTCCAAAGCCAAAACTCCGTACATGCCACTTCACAACGCCCTGTAGTCCGACCCGCTTGCAGCCCGCCCCCTTTGCAGGAAGATTGGTTTGCTTTGCATGCATATACGCAGAAACTCTGTTTTCCCAACCTTGGAGCGTCTCAATACTATGTCATATTCCTTGGGGTTTTTGTGCAAGACATGAATGTCTTAGGTTTACTTACCCTGCAAACCACACTTATCCAATTTGTTACGAACTATTCTAGATATGAACATTTCAAAAGTGGAGGTCACCATTATTGTATACCTAACATATTTGGAAACCCAGAAACATTTTAATCCTTTTCATGAGGACTTTCACAACGGGTCCATCTTTCAGAAGCCCCCTTGGCAGGAAGTGGCAAAGGCGCTGAGCGACGTTGGCGTTGACATCGCAGCTCGCTCTGCCTGTAGAAACGGGCCCTCCCTTAACGGCGCCCCCCAAAGAAGTGAATCTTTGAGCTTCAGGAGTTCTTAAATACCGAGAGTACAGACAACATGCAGATTCTTCTGCCATACGTATGTTCAACTCGTGTAATGCTTCAATGACAGGAGCCCAAATGCACACTCCCCCACACACAAACATGGAACCTTTGTTATTGTCATTGCTGTGTAGAGCCAAGCCTATATTGTAGAGGCTTCATGAGATTCATGTCCTTTCTACTTACCATACCCTAGAAGGGATGCCCCTTTGCTGGGTTGTCAATATGCGCGCCGCTTTGGATAACGCGTCATATTTATTCCTAAGCTCAGAGCATCTGAGCCAATGAGCCGCTGGTCATGACTTGACGATTTCGTGAGGCAAGCATTCCCCTCATGCATCCAACATGTTTTGACACGGCAAGAGCTGCCCCAATGAGTCAAAAGAATTAGGCTTCTTCTTTTAAGGGCTCCCCAGATGCAATCCCCCAAGCCACAACGCTAGACTCTATTGCCAAAACCTTGCATCCAAGATGAGCTTGCTCGACTTTGCAGACCTCATCTTCGAAGAGAGAGGCCATCCCAAAACCCATGAGCTTGCTTTCTTGCTTCCTGTTTTAAGAGGTATATTGCGATTGTGTGTGTTCAATGGTTAAAGTGGCTGTGCATCACAGTGACAAACATGCTTTTCCTTTAAAACCTTAGAACTTATTCAGGTCCATTTGGAGCGGAAACTGCCTCTTTACATCCTCCCGCGTAGGTTTTGTCATAGATTTCGGTCCTTTGTCTTCAGGCCCTTTTGAGATAGCACCAGTATTGCTGCGGCAGTATCTGAGAAAGCTTGTATCCCTGCTTTTGGCCCCTCAGGCGTTTCGGGCGATTGCGACCCCGAGAGTCAGGCCACTCGAGTGCTGTTGGACTTTTTTGGGTTTAGTTCAGTCAGGGTTTAGGGTATAACGGTGTGAGATGAGGTTAGCAGGACCTCCCGATAAGTGCCTGGTGTGAGACGGGCATCATGATTAGAATTGAGAATTGCGCCAGCGTAGATTTCGTGCTTTGCCTTTGATTCTTGATCCTCCTAGAATTGGCACGCGCCCTAGATCACGTGACAGCTTTCAGCAGCTTCTGAAGTGGATCTCCTAAAACGGTTGGTATGCTAAATGAACGCTGAATACGAACAATGGTTACAAAGAAGTCTGCCCATCCTCCCCATGCAAGCATGGAGCGCTGCAAGGAGGTCTTTTTTGTGTACTGTCTAGTGGTGTGTCTAACGGATGCTTGCGGCTAGCGGCCGCGTTGAAGATCCATGACGGCTAAAGCGAGGAGATGCGCCAGTGTCGAAACATGTGCTGGCACGGCCAGTGTTAAAGGAACGTACCGGGGCCGTGTCTGCAACAAAACTCCTAATTGGGGCTATGGGCTCAGCCACAGGCACCCGTTTTCAGCCACTGGCACGGTCTCCGCCCACTGGGCATATTAGGCAATGACCCATGGTATCTGTTTGATTTGAAGATGTGCTGAAATTGCTGTGAGATTTCTACACACATCCTGCCCGTAGCTGTCAAATGAAAAGGCATGGTTCGAGGGAAGTATGCTCATGTGATTGGTGAGTTATTTCTTGCTTGGTTGTTGATTGCAGCTGACACCGGCTCTCAGGGTTTCTCGTTTGGGAAGTTTGCTCATTTGATGTCAGGATTCTGGCGCTTGAGTTGTGGCCCTGAAGAACCATTTTTGGAACTTGAGCTCACGTGATTCATTTCTGGCCCCTAAATGGGCCGCTCTAGTCCACATCACATGCTCTGGAAGTTCATGCTACTATGCCCCCGGATGGCTTTGCAATTCAGATTGCAACATTTTCTTGTGTCGCTTCCTCTTCGGCCACTGGCCACCTGTCTTCGGCCAGTGGCCAACACTAATAAACGAAACGCTTTGATACGCTACTGTCTCAGTATTGCCGTCTATCCGGATTTAAGTGTGGCAACAAGCAACGCCCGGCAGGGCGGAGTAACAATAGTTGCTGACCACACGCGGCCCCCTGCCTAGAAAAAACATAAGTCAGCAGTCTGTCTCTGCCACTGGCATTTGGAAACTGTTGGCCATGAGCCTCAGACTTGTAGATGCACTCCTTGCAGAGACACAGGATGAGTCCTTGCGTGCTGCTATAATTCGTTAGATGTTTGGCATTAGTGTTGCCAGCACGATTGCTACGGTATGGGCACAAGCTTTTCGCTTTTCGTTTGCGTTCCTTTAGAACTGATTATATGTGGCGTTGCGGCGATCAGTGTTGTATAGTATTTTGGTTCTTGCCTGTGCCGATTGCCGATTTCTGACATTTCTGATCCATACTAATATATTGATCTTACGGTTCATGCCCCTAGCGTCCACCGCCCTAAGCTCTACAGCCCTAAACGCATTATCCTGCCAGGAACATCGCTTGTCTTTTGGTGACTTTGTGGAGCAAGTGTTGCAGCTGCAGAAAAGCAACACAGCTGCTGAGCAGCAACGGTCTCGTGTTGAGGATGGTTCTGGCCTTCGTATTGGTTTGGGGATAGGGTTTTGAAATTCAAGTTTTGCGATGTATCGCTCAGAGTTCAGGGATGAGGTTTAGGGATGCAAAGCGAGGACACCTGTGAGAACACTTGGCAATACCACTTTCACCGCCATGCGCCATTCATCAGCATGTGCCAGCTTCAGCCGCCGACTGCCATTCTGCTTTCCCCTCGGCACTTGCGGTGCCCTGGCCTTGAGGCCTTCGGCATGTTTGTTCTTAAGGATGGAGTCCCTGGACTCTGGGCTTGTACCCACGCAGGCTCACTCCCATACACTTAGCATCATGCTTACCCCTTTCGCAAAACTGTTTGTGGACTTGTCTTGTCTGCGTGATGCAAACCAGGTGAAAGCATCTTGCCTTGTCCTCTATCATGTTCAAGCATGCAATATGATATCCCGGGAGCCAAGGCCTCTAACCCATTCAACCTAAAGCCGCGATCCACTGTGGGAAGGGAGAGGTAAGAGGCCTCTAAATGTAAGTTTTGAGAGGACTCTGGGCGCCTGCCTGCGGTCCTGTTTTTGGGTATTGGACAACGGTAGTAGCTTAACATGTAAATCAAAACTCGCTCTGGAATTCCCGGGCAGTGGATCCTGTGTTGAAGTCCCGTTTTCTTGCAATTGCCCAACTCCGGCGGTTATTGCTAGCAGGTTCATTTACAAACTTAGCCTGCTCATGATGTCTAGCTTCACACTAGCGCTACGCCTCCTCTTCACTAGAATCTCAGTCATTGAGGCGACCGTGAAGGACATGGTGAACCTCCGGTGGTGGATCTCGCAGTCCTTGCAGACCAAAATCGAGGCACACTAGAGCTTCAGGCTCAAGCAAATTCAAGACTGAGGTTTAAGGTTTAAAGCTTATGGTCTAGGGTACAGGGATTCAAGATTTGGAGTTCTAGGTTCGAAGTGTGAAATAGGCTTGGCAGAGGGGATACGACCCTTTTCTGGACTGGACCGGCAGGGAAGTGGCAAAACAACCTCCCAAGATTCGTTGTGTTGCGGTTTTGCGTTTTGGATGTCCGAAGGTCAGTAAAATTGAGGAAATGGCCCCATAACTTCTCCGAAGACCTTACAGGCGCCTGTTGTCGGCTTTGAAGCAATTGGTTGGACGGGCCGCGTTTGTGGTTTGACTTTGGGTTTCGGAGCTTTGTATTTGGAGTTGAGGTTTGGAGACAAGGCGTTTACCGTTGCAGCTGACAATGTAGAAACCTAAATGCGCAAAGCTCATGCGGCTAGGGAGTTCTGATAAATGTCCATGCGCAGCAAGCTCGTTTTTAGATGCAGTTTCTGCACTCCCCGAAACAACCAGCTTCATAGAAAAAAAGATTATGAGTCTTCCTTTGGCCATATTGGGCAGTTTGCGCTGCTGAAGCCCCGCACTGAGAGAGCTTTCATGATGATGAATCATGATGATGAATCTTCCTGGAAGTTCCTGATAGTGCTCTCTCTGGAGGTGTGCAAACGGGGAAGCCCAAATCTGAGAAATACCCCACTGACCCAGATATCCCACCTGCACTTGAAAACCTCAGAGAAGCTTTCCTACAGAAAGCCTTACTTGGCGGATCTGGGCGTGAGCCTTGCTTGTTGACCCGTGCTGTGCGAGTAATATGTATCTCCAAACTCAAAACATCACGGGCAGTTAAAACTGGGATGATTATAGTCATGGATTATCATAGATATTTGTGCTCTTCTTTGGAAACCTCGAGGCCACCATGGAAAAGGTTATGGCGGACCACTTCGGCAGCCCGAATAAAAAAAGGATGTCATCTTGTGTCAGCTTGCCTGCATACAGGCGACCCACTATATAGTGTACCCGGAGCTCGTGCCGTGATGCTAGCTTAGGGGACAGAACTTTATGCCTGCGAAATTAGCATGAAAGTCGCAGGTCCATCTCAGAAATTAGCAATTCTGACCGCAACAGATGTAACATCAGCACTCGAGCTCATGGACCCATGGCCATCTTCCGAAAAGAAGGATATGGGCAAAATGATTGTGAAGACTCTGCTGGGCTTCTTCAAGGGCCATTCGGATTCACATAGGCATGGCTTTTTTGTTGGCTTGGCACGACATGACACAACGCAATAGCATTGAGCATCAAGATACTACAGTGATGAGAAACAAAGTAATCCAAATGTTTTTGTGACTTGTCTAAAACCTTTAATAAAGAGGGCCGCCATTATGGTTTGGCTACCGACGCTCTAATGTTGCTACTAATCACTTCCACGTATTTGACTGCTTTGCCATGGGCATCATTGTTTATAAGACGTGCAGTGTTATCCAAACATATGCAAAAGCTACTGTGAGCTCCGATGGCTGCAGGGAGTCTAAGCGTGTGCTTCAGTGCTGCCCACTCTTCTCAGCTCAGAGGCGTCGCGCAGAAATTACACAGAGGAAGGCATGGTGGAGTCCTTTTACTAGGGCCCTTAACCCAAACGTGAACCCGAAAATGTCAGAGACAAGCCTAAGTGGGAAGAGCAGGAGCACGTTTGGTCCGGCGAATTGCCCGAATGACTACGCAAGTGCGTTTCGGGATTCTTGCGGGGGCTTGAGGTTGTAAAGGTACCTTGTGATTGCATGGACCACATGTTATGTACCGAGTGTCCCTTCGTGGTGTTCCCCTCCCTGGACTTTTTAACAAGTAGCTGCAGCCTGAACGATGGGAGCGTCTACAGCTACAACAGGACAGAGAGCGGGACAGCAAGGGTCTCAAGTGCTCGTTGCCAAAATGGTCGGCTGAAAGAGGCCATGAGCCAAGATCTAAATTGCTGATCCGGATGATTGCTGTACATTTCCATGCTGTGGTCACATCCTGGACCCAGAATGGCCTCGATCTCAATTTCTATCTTTTTGGCTCATACCCAAAAGGTGCATGCAAGGGATAAGGTTCCCGGAAGCCTGCTCTCGACTTCGAGCGCTGTGCTACATGCGTGCAATTGGCTCGGCTTTTCGGCTTGCACTTGCCTCCATCCAGTTTGGTGGCTTTTGCCCTTGTAGGATCATCTGCTCCCTGTGTTGGTTGGCCTACAAGGGAGGCGCACAAGGCATACAATGTTGGCCATCTACGGTTCACGTCATATCTCATTACAGCGGTCAAAGCTTCAATGAATGTAACGTCTCCTGCAAATCAGGTAAGTCATGGCCACATATTTCGGGCATGGTCGTATCCGGAAATTGAGCATGCTCAGAAGATCTTGCCTGGGCACCACCTGACAGGAATCCTTCCATTTCCTGAATTCAAGCGTGCGATGTTCTCCTTCTGATAGAGATGTTTGTCAAGCGCGGCCCTCGTAATAACTGCACAGATTACAAATGCCCAGAGCAGATGCCAGAAACCTTGCACCAATGCTGTCATGCGAGATGGCCTTAAGTCTGACAGAAGAGGGTCACCAGTTCAGCGAGTGAGCTCAGCAGCAGTCCCACCGCCGAATGCAGATGTAAAGGTCCATTCAGCCCCTCAAGCTGAGGGCATCTCTGACCAAGTCGCCCGGGCTCACAGGCCCTAGCAGGCCAATGTGAGATTAGGCGGGTGGGCCAAGAGATGCTTCTTGGAGCATTTATATGGCGCAGCTAATTCGAATTGTGTCTTGAATTAGCAGCTCAGTGCCGAAGACTGGGGAACTTTGGTAATTCCAACTTGTGGTAAGACACTGCAAACTCTTCGAGCCAGTCCAACAGTACCGTTCAGAAACTGAGCTGCCAAAGGTTCGTCACAAGGCGGTGTCAGAAGAACACGAAAGGGTATCAAAAATTGCGGTCCCCTGATCTGTTTCATGTTGATTGGGAATCAGAAGTATTCCCCTTTAATTTACTGTGGGAACCACAGTTTCTCTCGATACCCTGCGCTCTCTCCCAATTTTCACACCTTCCGGGAGGATGCCTTGAGGGGCTCTATTCTTTCGTCGAAAAAATAGCTCTCAAGGGACCCTGGGGAAACGCGATTGCAAGAAACGAAATTTCTATCCAGCTCTTCAGGGAATATATTCAATTCCCAAAATTGTCCTGATGCGATCGAACACGGCCTTCTACAGATATAGGGAAATAGCCATTCATGAAATGGAGAACCTGGAGAAATGTTCGATTTCTAGATTTTGCGTTCTTGGGATTGATCAAGAGATCTTAGAACGTAAATATGAGAATATCATGAATATTTTCTCAGGATTAAAATATTCAAAGAAAATTTATAAAAAGATTGGATTATGAAATTGGGATTAGTTTTGATTTTGATTTTTTCAAATTGTTATTCGAGAATATCTTGAGGATAGATATTTTCTTCGTAACAAAAAAGATTGAATCTATTGAAATATAATCTATAGCGTTAGAGAATCTAATTTTGATATTAGAATAGATTAAATACATATAATTTCATATATTTATTTTCATTTGATGCTTCGATTTTTATTTTCTTGGTCATTGGCTTATATGAGATATTATAGGAGATAGATTTTACGATCGGAAGATAGGCTCTAATTTTTTTTTTAATTGATATATTTTCTGATTGAGATCTCTCTTCTTCGTAGATAATATTTGAGGATTAGATTATATGAATAAATATTTCTTATCTCATATTTCGATTTTCTGAAATATTGAGAAGAAAATCGGCGAATTCTTCTATAGATATCATTGAATATTTTCATTTTGAATTAAATCAAGAAGATAGATATGATTTAGAGGACTATTTTATTTTATAGATGATATCATAAAAAAGAGATATCGGACTTGAATATCTCATGATTATACGAGCAATGGCCCGCGATGAGATTATATTCTATTTTGAATAATTGATCTTTTGAGGATATAATTCATTGAATATTATAGAAGTTTCGTATTATTGGATAATTTTTCTATTCAAATTCATATAATTATTGGTAATTTCTCAATATTTAGAGAGATGATAGATGAATCGATTATAGAATGAATGGTAAGGAATATGAATATTCTCGGAGGGATAGAAAATTTTAAAAATAATAGTTGATTTATCCGATCGATAGGATGAGGATTCATTGATGATATTCGTATGATCGTTGAGGATATCTTCATTCGATCCGAAATAGAAAATATATAGATTTCGGATCTATAATTCTAGATAGGTTATTTTCAATATATAAATGAAAAAAATCAATGAATAGATGATTTTCATATTGCCAGAATTTGAAAGATCTATGGGAATTACGATTTATTTTTCATATATCAAGAATCTATTATTCAAAATATTTTGGATTTTTAAATGAATCGCATATTTCTTGTTATTTCAATTCAGAATAAGATAGTCAAAGATATATCTATATAAATTCATTCTCTCCTAAATATTTCAGAAAATCGGATAGATAATATATATTCTCTCATATATTTAGCTCTCCATCCCGGATCGTATTTTTCTGCTATCTGCTTGCGAGGATCATATATATCTTCAGCATCCCTCATAGATATCTATCGATTAGAATCCAAGATAATCATCTCATGATAGAAGAATTATATAAATTCAAATTCCTATTCTATCAATATTTCTCGGATGATACTCAATTTTCCTTGAGACCGGAATTTGATGAAAATTCGAAATTGACGATCATCAAGGCGCGTCTCAATCAACGAATAATTCTATGATGATATATAATGCCAATCGAATAGAGAGATTAAAAGATTCATCTAAATCTCGTCGAAGATTTTCGTAATATCTATTCTATCTTTTCAATAGAGCTCCGAAGAGCACCTGAAACGAATCGATCACGCACGTTGCGATCTATATCAATCAAATTCGCCCGCAATAATTAATCGTCTTGCTCATCTATTATCTTACGCGCAAATTGATCTCCCGATCTTCGAGAATCCCCGCAATCTCCCCAAATCAATTATGCGTCGTGATTACGATTCCGGCTATTATATGAATAATTGAATGAATTCCTATAAAATATTAATCTTCTATCGTATCCGAAAGATGAAATTCGTGAATATCTAGATGAAATATAAATACGAAATATTATTCCTATCTAATAATTCGTGAAATCGATGAATATCTCGAGATAAATACGCGCCTATCAGATAAGAAGAGCAGCGTACCTCTTGGATTCTGAATATATGAAGAAGTCAGATATCCCCGAATATCCGGATATCATCTTTGAATGCCGCAATTTCAATAATCTATATCTCCAATCTATAATTCCTGCTCAGATAATGGAGAACGATATTCTTTCGTGCCAGCTGGTCTCAAGAGCTCCAGGATATCATCATTTATTGCAACGATTTGCGCGTATTCCAATATATAGGCATCAGAATCAATATCAGAGCTATAGTATAGAATTCATCTAGAATCCGGTCTAATCAAATCTAAATATATCGTTGATCCGAATCTATCGTCGCAATTCCCATTCTATCATATCTTCTCTTTTATTATAATCTCTCAATATATGTATAGATATCCGTCAAAATCAGCTTGAAAAAAAAAGCCAGTTCGTGATTCGGAAATATCGGAGAAATCATCAAGATAATGATCTCGGAATCTGCATCCGATCGGAATCTAATCTGAATGATATCCCATGCCTCGATTCAAATCAGCGCCTCAATTCATCTAAAATTATATAGACGGCAGATATTTGATTGAGCAGATATATAGAAGTAAAAATTGATCAATATCTCAAATAGATGGTTCGGATACGCATTTGCGTATTTTCCTATCCTTAACGAAATTATGAAATATATCTCTCCGGCAGAAATCGCGCAAAATCGATATAATCTCCATCATTTGGGAGGAATATCGCGCACGAAACGTTCGGCGAATGAAATATCAGATGCGAATCTATTAATATTATTTGAATCAAAGGTCGGTCCAAATCCAGAGAAAGAATTACGATCTAAAGAATCTAGAAATCTATAATATTCGTATTCCATTCATTGCATCTTGGGCAATCTTCTAGATAGATATAATGCGATCCTAGATTCCCTATCTAAAGAATCACGTATTGTCGTAGATTCTTTTTCAGCAATTTTCGAATGAATCCAATCTTCGACGATCAATCATTTTAAAATATATCTTGATAAATTATATTAATAATTAAAATGAAAAGAATCAGGCTCGTGATCCGGATCTCATTCAATATCGCGCATATCTCGTCAAATATCTCTCAGATCTTCTCAAGCCTCGCTCAGATATCCAAGGATATTCCGGATATTCCGCATAGGACCGTGATTTTCTTCAAGATTTTCAGGATGCTCCGCACGAGAATGCGATGTTGAATGAAATAACGACAAAATTTGGAAGATATTCCGAATGAAAATGCGATTTTCTCTAAAATTTTCAGAATATTTCGTATGGGAATGCGATTTTCTTCAAGATGATCTGCACGGGACTACGATTTTGAACGAAAGAATGATGAAATTTTGAAATAGATCTAGAAAGATATTTCATATGAGAATACGATTATTCTTCAAAAGTTCGAAGATCTTCCGCACGGGAATACGATTTTCTTCCAAATATTCACGATATCTCGCACGGGAACGCGTTTTTCATCAAAAGAAGACGATCTTGAACGAAATAATTTGAGATAGAATTGAGATAGAAATCGTCTTTTAAACGATCAAATATTGAATGACGAATCCGATAAATCCTATATCAAATCTATATCAAAATATTCTCTCAAGAATCTCATTCTTGAGAAGATAAGACGACGAAATTTTAAGGATATCTCGAATGGAGATCTGATTCTTGAAGATAAATCATCATTTTTCTTGAATGCTCCGCACGAGAGATCAATTTTGATCGATTTGAATGAAGATATATCGACCATTTTTTTAGGATATCTCGAGCAAGAATACGATTTTTGAAGATATGAAAATGATCAATATATCAAAGAAATTGAATTCTCTCGCACGGAAATGTAGTTCTTGAAAATATAAGATCCGGAATTTGGAAGATATCTCGCACGGGAGGGCGATTTTTTGAAAATCAAGGGATCGTCTAGTTCGTTTCGACCCCTTCCTAGGAAGATTATTTTCAAGGCAATCTAGATTCTCAATTGGATATATCATGGATATCAAAATATTCATTTTTTGAGAATATCTCGTTGAGAGCCCGATTTTTGAAGATATCAAGGAATTCAGAGATTCAAAAAATGGAAAATCTCTCATATGAGAGCGCAATTGTTTTTATATTTTGCAAAATCCGAAATATATGATTTTGGGAAGTCGTCTCGTTCGCGCCGGACCCCCCCCCTAGAAAGATTAATTTAAAGACGAAAAAATTATTTATTTTTAAAAAAAAGATTTTTTGATGATATCTCGAGCAAGAACGTGATTTTTCAGCTAATATGAAGAAATCCTCCTTTTTTTGCGATGGAAGAAGATATTGCGGATCCCAGACGACGCTAGATCAAAAATTAGAATTCTATAACGAATCTAGGGAATAATCATTTTTAGAAAGATCGAAATGACGAATGATTTTAATTCATTCGAGAATCCGTATCTTATCATATCTTGAAATATGATCAAGAGAGGGGTTGACGAAAAAAATAGTCCTAGAAATGAGATAATAATTGAAATATATTCTAGACGCAATAATTTGTTATTTTAAAATTCAATGAAATTTTTCGATTATTATGAATAATAAATAAGAAAGAGATTTGCATATTTCAATCCGCGTCAATTATACATCATCTAGATTTTCTCTTCTCTCAGCGCGTTCTCAGCCGAATTAGGGGAATCTGAATCTAGAAAAAAATATCTTATAATTTTAGATGGGAATCTAGATCAAGATTTAGAAATTGATATAGAATCTATATAATCGAGAAGATCTATCTTTAAAAATTCTCTATATATCTAATTATGATTTCTCGGATTATATAGAATATAAGAAATAGATTTTCATATATCAATCTATATATAGATTTAGATATATAATATTTTTTTGAATTGAATTATTTTCTCCCAATATTTCGTCAATAGATTCTGATCATAAATGAATATTATGATTTCATGATTTCATATTTAGATATATTTGAATTTCTTCCATAAGTTGAATGAATCTGAAGAAAATCATTGATATAAGATATTTAGGAGATCTATAAAAATCTTCTTCTCCAATCAAATGATATCTAATATGAGTTCAAAAATATATCTAATTTAGATATATATAAGAGATAAGAATCTTCAGAAAATATAGATAAAATAATATCAAGAATGAGATTTCTGAATATCAAATAAATATCAATATTTTAATAGATTCTAGATATAATTGATCTATTAAGAAATCAAATACCTCAATCTATCGAGTATCTAAATCTAATATCCTGATTCGATTCTATTATAAATCAATAAGCAATGAATCCAAGATCTATGAATGAGAATGAATTTCATATATTTTAATCTATATCCTAATTCCCAAGATATAATCTCAATAAAATGAATTAAAAATCAAATTTTAAGATTGAATTATAATAGCATATCATATCAAATCATCAAATATATATATCTAAATTTCTAGATAATCAAATTATGAAATCAGACGGTCAAAATCATTTAAAGAGAATTTATATCCAAAAATATATATCATGAAATATATAGATCTAGAAAATTTCAAGATTTTTCGAATCCAACGAAATCGAAATATTCAGAAAAATATCCTATAATTTTCCAAATTTATCATTAAAAGAAATAAGAATCATCCAGAGAAATCTGCGATAGAAATAATCTGAAATCTAATCTTCATCATATTTAGAGATGAATAGATATTAAATCATCGATTAAGAAAAAGATAGGAAAATAATTTAGAAATGAATTTCAAGTCATAATAATCAAATAAGAATAAATCATATTAAATATATAGAAACTACTATCTAAGAAATATTATCTATAAAATATGAATAAATAAGAAGAAAGAATCAATCAAGAAAA
>CAJNIZ010005461.1:985-18909 GCA_905231905.1 Symbiodinium pilosum
AGCAGTAGCAGTAGCAGTAGCAATCATTTTTGCCAAGAGACTCACAGGAGACGAGTTACAAACTGCATCCACGGGGGTGCTTAGCATTTTGCTACATGTTGCACATGCTTCTGTCGAACCTCCTTTGCAAGCAGTTTCCATAGCTAGGCTAGGGCTGTGCGGATGATGATGTCACGCGTGTGCATTTTCTCACAGGGAGTTTCGACTTGAGAAGCTATGGCGTACAGCCAGGTATGCTTCCTGTAGATGCGCAAAGAAACAAAATGCCTCGCTTTCGAGCCAGGATCATATGTCTGCTTCTCGTCAGTAGTGCAGGACACCTCTTGATGGGGGAGCTTTCCCCTGTTTGCCGGCTTTGTGTTTTTCGGTTCCAGACATGTCTGAGTAGTGACTTCGTCCGGGTCGGACGACTTTTTTGAAACGTGTATCTAGCTTGCTTCGAGTCTGCCCAGAAATCGCTACTCAAGATTCTGGATGCCCTGGCCTCCCTCACGGCAAATACATGGCAGAGCCTACGGCGAAAATCTTTTCCAGCTTCCATTTCTATTTGATTTTTAGAGTTCAGTGAAACGATTCTGAACCTGTCCAAAGCCAATATGCCAACGGCAGCTCTCATTGCAAGCGATGGGCCTCAGCCATTAGGAAGATCTAGCAGTAGCCCGACCACCAATGGCCACGAAAGCATGCACCATGGTCGTCATGGCAGAATGGCTACGTTTCTTTTGCAGCAGTTACGGGTGAGGCAGCAAGTAGTCCCCCCAGTGGAGTTCGATGTTTGGTGTCAACACTGCATTTGTGTTCTGTTTAGCAGTGCTGCCTTACGATGGCACAAAATGTGTCTGAATACATATTCAACAGTAAATGGTATATCCCCAGCGGTGCGGGCTGCAGCAGGGACTGACAGTGGCAGAGTGGAGCTTCTGCCTGCGCAGAGCGGAATGCAGTTCATGTTGCAGCCCTAGCCACATAGAGGTCCAACGTTCAAGCCTCTAAGACTCTGGCGCCTAAAGGCCGCGACGGGAACAAAATCTGTTTGCACAGCCTTGCTGTTGCCAGGGTGGAGCCAGGACATACAGCTGAGTTGCTTGGGCTTGTCGTTTCCTGCTGCACATCCTAAGTTCGCTCCTTCATTCAGGGCAGCCACTTTTGTTCGAGGTGCCGAAGCGGGTTGAGCGTCAGCATTTGGAAAGTGCTGCATGTCGCAGCGTGAACTGGTTATAAGTGAGGAGATCCCAGAAACTCCATCTACCCCAAGGGTACCTTATGGAGCCCCCCAGATTGAGCACCCCCAAGTGATTCAGGAAGAAGCGCAATCCCTAGAATCCTAAACCCACAACCCTGTGAGCTTGGACTCTGAGAAGACCCTTGCAAGCTTAAGCTGCTTCGTGCAGACCCTTCACCACTCTTAATACATTATTGCAGTAGGGCGGGTGCTAGGGCAGCCAATGATTGAGCCAATGATAACTTACACTAAAGCTGGAACATCATCTGGCCCCCAACAATTCTGAAAGCAAAAATGCCCGACATACTGTCGCGCGCACCAAGTGGGTTCAAAGATGATCCTCGTATGATCCGCAATACATACAATCTTCGATCACCGCCGCTTTGTGGAGCCGGATACAGGCAGTTTTCAACATGAAGGTATGATTTCTAGTTTCCATAGGCTCCCTAGACATCTCCATTCTGTAGGCACTTTCACAGCTCTAGGCTTGTATATAGGAGTTTATTGTATGCCCAGACAATGCGGTGCTGCTAAGAAGGGTCCCTGAAGCATACTTAAGCTTTGAGAAGCCCTTGAGTTGAAACACCAGTTTTCCGAGCACATGAACAGCGCCCTGTTAGTTCTATCCCTAGGCTTCAGAAAAAAAATCTAGACATGAGCCGTGCAACCCCCTCCAGAAGAACCTTGGTGAAAGACCTTGATACCTTACTGAACCCTAGAAGCGTTCTAAACAAATTACAAGCTCCCTGAATCCCTTCAACAACTAGAGTGGGAGTTTCTCAAAGTCGTCGGTATGTCAAGCAAGACCCCTGGAATCGCCCCAAAAACTCTGAACTTTGCTCAATAGACTCGAAAGCGAAAGCCTTAAATCCTGCCCCTGACAACAACAAGCATCTCTCAGTCCATGTGTTATCCCAGTTTCCATATAATCGTTCATTTAATTTTCCACCATATGATTTCGGCACATCATCCCTATAGAAAAAGTTTCTGTGTTCTTTCCTGTTCTTGTTGACTAGCTTCCGTTTTCTGATTCATCATGTTGTTTTTGTTGCGAATTATTTTATTGAACAGTTTTCTTTTTGTTGTCCATGATTATTAAGCGCCATCCTTGTTCCAGCTCTCTGCAGTACCCGTCCCCCTCCATCGGTCCCCTTACAGTAGCAGTTTTGTTATCATGGTAAGTTACTTCCACTTCCCATAGAACCCTTGCATCATTTTCTTTCGCCTTTTCTTTTTCTCTCTGATTCCCCATTACTGACCCAAAGCCTTGAATACCCATATTCCATTTTCTTTGCCATTCCCTTATGTACCCCTGGATAGTCCCTATGCACCCCTGTAGAACCCCACATACTGGCCAGAGAAGTTAAAGTAGTCTTCAATCTTCCAGTATTCCCAGAACCCTGATGGTCTCGATACATACCCAATTTCAAGCTAGTAGTTAGCATTTTCTTTTTCGGTCTCCGACATATCAGCCCTACCCTCAGCCCAAAACGTAGAGTCATGACTATAGGCCTAAACCTAAATCCTGAACCTTTAACCCTGAACCCCTAAATCCTGAAGCCCTGAACCCTCAAACCCTAAACCCCAAACCCTAAACCATAAACCCCTACACCCTAAGCCCTTGAAGAAATGCCAGGCCTGGCGTGCAGCACCTTCGCCACAGAGCGCTTCGGACGGGCCTTCCCCGCTGTCGGCAGATCTCCGGGACCCCTCGGGAATGTATAGGAAGTATGAGGCTTAAGATTTTAGGATTTAGGGTGTAGGTTTTAGGATTTAGGGTTTAGGTTTTAGGATTTAGGGTGTTAGGATTTAGGGTTTAGGTTTTAGGATTTAGGGTCCAGGTTTTAGGGTTTAGGGTTATAGGCTTTTTTTTTGAGACGGAGGGTTGAAAAGGGAGAATGGTATATGGGGAGAATGGAGAAGAAAATGCACACTGCTAGATTTTGATAGGATATGTATAATGTATGTATATATATATATCTGAACATGCTACCCTCCCCCGCAAATGACCCATGTTTTGAGCATTTTGAATGTGTGTGACATGGAAAAGAATTCCTGGATTCTAAGACTCCCTTTAGTTTCTTATTTCAGTTTAAAAGGAGTTTATAAGTGAATTTACATACAGGAAAGTTGCCTCCAAAACCATAGTTCTAGCATCCCAAGATTTTCCTTTAATTTAGGGTTCGATATTCAAAGGCGTCCCTATAAAGAAAAACCACATCCAAAACCAGAATTTCAGTGTTCCAAAATTTCCTTCAGTTTGGAAAATTAGGCTTTGCAAGTAGCTTGTAGACAAAAAACAGCTCCAAAACCAGAACTCCACCATTCCAAGATGTTCCGATTTTCCTTTGCTTTGTAATTCGATTTTAAGAGGTATACATATGAAGGAAAGCCACATCTGAAACTAGAATTGCCCAGGATTGCATGCTGGGCTGCACCAAACGTCTCAATCTTTTGGAGGACTTGGGAGAGTGGCCCCAAAACACAACGATTGAGGCTTCTCAGCATGTTGGGACTTTGGCAGCTCCAAAACCTCGAGAGGCCTCAATCTTTTCGGGGTCAAAAGGATGGAGGCCTCTCAGTGCTTTGCAGCTCCTAAGGTCTGAAAATGCTGAGAGGCCTCAACATTTTTCATGTGGTGGCGCCTCACCCAAGACCTCCAAGAGATTGAGTCGTTTGCGGCTTCCCAGCAAAGATTGAAGCCTCTCAACATGTTGAGATTCTGGTAGCTCCAACGACCTGTTTCCAGGAAAACGCTGAGAGGCTTCATTTTTTGGAGAACATATTTTATGACCCGCCGCAAAGCTCATGATGTAACCGTTTTACGATACTCTGTGACATAATGATGTTTTTTGCAAACCTGGGTCCTTGGGGGGGTGTACTATATATATAGATATATATATATATTATAGGTCATTAGGGTTGATGGTTTGCGGGTATAGAACTGCAGAGGTTTAGGATTCAGGGCTTTGGCTTCTAGAGGCAGGATTGTTATTTTTGTGTGAGGCCTTGGGCCTAGGTGTTCAGGGTTTCGAGTTTGGGGATTTCGCGCGTTCGGGCTAGGTTGGCTCGAGTGCCCAAGGTAAGTGCGGGGAGGGGCACATGACGGGGCTTGCTGTGGACTGCTTTATCCCGAGGCATGACCCCAAGGTTTGACTAAGGGGTTCAGGGGTTTGCAGACTTGGGTTGGAGCGGGCTTGAGGATGACATTCTAATTTTTGCGCTTCCAGACGTTTGGCATTTCTACTGCCACCAATTCAGAAGGGTTTCGCAAGTTTGGTGTTCTAGAGACTAGGACTAGGATCTGACGGCTGATGAACGGACAATGGCAGCCGGAACTTGAACGAGAGCAGGGCACAGTTGCTGAGCTCAGGACGCGTTGCTCCAAGAGTCTCTGTCTCTTATCTGGGCTGATTCCACGACCTAAGTTGTGTGTAGGGCGAGCATGTCATGTTGCTTGCGGATTTTATGGTGGGGGCTGTGACCCCCACACAACACTTTATGAAGTCTGCAATCAAACTGGAGTTGAGCATGCTTTTGTGCGGTACCTTCACCTTTCCCTTGTGTTTTGTTTCGTCAAATTGTTAACTTGCATACCACCCTTGTTTCACCAAAGTTTCTATGTTGTTCTCCTTGTGGCTTACATTTGGTTCTCCATAATTTGGGTAACCTAACGCGAGAGTACAACAGCGCGAAAGAAGCTTTGCCAACAGGAGCTATAAGGATTTTTCAAGAGGTTCCTTGGTCCATCTGAAAGTCTCGGCTGCTGGTTTTTGGACAATTTGAGCGGCTTTATTGTAAGAGTCGAAACCCCTTCTCATCCCTAAGCCGTAGCCGCTGTACATCTCTGTGCATCCGTATGCATCCGTCAGTAAAGAAGATCAATTTCCAGCTCATTTTCCATTCAATTCTCCATGGTTACCCTTGAGAAATCCGAACCCTACCTTAAACCCGAGAACCTAAACCTTAAGCCTTAAACTCTAAACCCTAAACTTGTCACAGGACCCGCGCATGCCCCCGGTGACCTCGCAAGTCAGCAAGTCGAGCCAAGAAACAGCGAATGCTGGCGAGGAGAGCTGCTAACGGAGTTCAGGGTTTACCCTAGAAGCCAAACTAGCATTGAAGCCCAAAAGGGACCCTAGAAACAGAAGTGACCTTGCAATCAGTTTGAGGGAAGGATAGAGTTCAGGAACTCAAGTGCTCTTTTTGGGGCCTTATGGGAAGCTCTCTAGAATTTATGCGCATTACACACGAAGACTAGAGGGTTTATGGGCTGGTTATGAAAATCATAGGACGGGTCACAAGTTGCACGTTGCGACTGCCACATGCTAGCATACGCAGCCTTTTCTGGAGCCTACCATTCCCCTATCGGGGTTTTCACAAAAAGTGGTGTACATTTTGGGGTCCCTAGGATAAGGATTATGGTATGTCTGGTGTTTATGTTAGGCCCCCCCCCCACTATTTCTGGAAGCTACCATGTGAAGTTTGGGGAGAAGCTATGTGCCCTATATTGGTGCTTGGTAACCGGAACCTGAAACAGGCCAAGTTGCAGGGACATGTTCAGCCTCGCGCCTTGGCAACTGAAATGAACTCCCTTTAGCCTCCTTTGCTTAAGCATGTTTAGCCCTAGACCATGAAGCCTAAGCCCTCAACCCTCTGCAAAAAAAGCCCTTAACCCAAATCCTGAACCCTAAACCCCAATGAGCTCCCCTAAGCCTCCTTCGTTTAAGATGAACACAGCTCGCTGGAACCCTCAAAGCCCCAAACGTCCCAAGAATGAGCCTCGCCTTGCGTCTACGTAAGATTTACGGGGAATATAGAGTTTAGGGTTGGGTATATCATTGGGGTTATATATTATTGAGATAATATTTGGATAATGGAAAATAAAATGGAAACTACTTTTTAGGGTTTTGGGTTTAGGGTTCGTGGTGACTGTACACGGGGGTTTACAGGATTTAGGGTTTGTTGACCTCATATATTATTAAACCCCTGCGTAATTGCAAAATCCAAGTCCCAGAACGTAATTAGAAACCCCTCGCAGAATTGCAAAATCCACTCAGCCAAAAAGCAGCAAGAGGAAGTGCTGGCAACTAGGTGCCTAGTTTGAAGTGTACATTTATGGAAAATTCAACGGAAAAGAACATGGAACACGAAATGGAAAACTGAGGTTGTTTATACATGTATATATTATGTAAATGCAGCCAATGGTTCGCATTTATGGTCTCAAAGGGACGCCCAATGTGTATATATATATATACACACACCCACCAATTGTCCATCCGTAAGCCCTACATCAATTAGGCCCCTATGGTCATCCCATGATTTGCAGCTTCAGGAAATGGATCTCTCCAGACGAGCAGCAGAAGAAGAGGCACGCATAAAGTAGTTGTTTGTTGCGTCTAGTACCCACACACTACCTACGCGTCTCATTTGAAGCCTAAACTGTGGCCCATTTGTTCGGGTTTCCCAACATTTGGGGTACGCTTCTGGGGGTCTCCATAATAAGGACTGTAGTATTCTGGGGTCTACGCTGCGGTTCCCCCCCATGTGGGGAAATTACCATAGCATCCATGAAACATTTGAGAAGCCTACAAGTCTCCAAGACCATTGCCCACCAATGTGCTGTGCCTACCGATGTCAGCCTTTGCCTGACAGTACTCCCAGGCAAATGGCCCAGTCAGGAACCATCCCCCCTAAAGCATCCAAACTTGGAAGCCCCCAAAATGACCCCCATTAATCATTCTTACATTGGGGAACCTAGGGGATTATTGGGAGGTTCTATTTTTTGGGATCCTTTAGGGGGTCTTGGAATGGCTGAACAAAATTTTGCTGACCTCAACCCCACATGGTGGTTTATACAGAATGGTTCCAAGTGGGCATGACTTGAGGTTCTGAACTTCTTATAAAATTCCAGACTTGGGTAGTGGATTGTGTAGAAATTATCTGGTTGTCATGGCAAATTCTAGAAGGACTCCTGCAAGGGCTCAGTACAGCTAAAGCCTGGGCATCGCCATGAGGATCCTGTAGCCATGCAGCATCACGCCTCCTCTCTAGCAGTCTTTCTTTTTTGGATCAACATACCTGGGTGTCTGCAGTTCTGGCAATATCAAATAAAAGATAGAAGAAACACGGTTGAACTTGGCAAAAGACAGAAGCTGCGCCCTAATCTCAGGAACCAGTGCCCTCACAAAATTGCATCTCTAAACGCCCTAAATTCTCGAACCCCGGAAACTTAAATCCCAAAAAACACATCCTGAATCCAACACCCTGCCGAAGCGAGTAGCTTCTTTGACTTGTGTTCATGAGCCGAGGCTCCCCACGCTGACAAGGCACCAGATGGTCCTACGAACTTCTCGTGGCCCTCTCGGACTTCTAGCCTTTCTCTGCTTCCGGCCATGTGGGAATTGACGAAGCCGCGGCGTTGTTTGGGGGAATTCCACGTCTATGATGATCCCTACCGTTCAGGGTGCCCCAGGAAAGCCACCTACTCCTGACAAGATGCTAAGCAGAGTTGAATCTTTGGATCTCATTTTCTGGAACCTGGCATAGATGAAGGGCATCCCTGTAGGCTTGACGCGCCTGGCCTCACCCGCCTCCTCACACTCTCCACCACTCCCCCACTCCCCCCCCAACCTCCCCCCGCCCCAGCAGTAGACAATGTTGATGGTTTTCGCGGGGTCAATGAATCAGTCTTTGGGTATTAAGCAGTTATATGCATGAAGTTCAAGACGCGTTGGTAGAGTACTTCTGGAGCCCGCGCCAGGCAGACTATTCTGACCTGGTTTGTGGAGGACTGGGCCAGGGTTAAACCATCCCCATGTTCCCTTCCATTATCCCTATTCATAACCTCGCAGAAACCCAACATAATCCCTTTTTAGCCCTTAATAACCCAGCTAACCCAGACCCCTGATTACCAAACCTCCTCCCCTTAAGTTGTAAAAGGGATCCTAATATTAAGGCCCTTAAAAAGGAGGGGGGTTATTAATCAGGGGTCTACCAGGGTTTAGGGTATCGGGTTCAGGGTTTAAAGGATGTGGCATGAAACTCCATAGGCGCAAGGTTTCAGTCGAAGGTAGAAAGGCTTGGGATTTGGAGATTGAGGGTTAGGATCCCAAAAGTGATACAATGAGGATTTGTTCAGACTTTCAGGTCGCTACGCTAAGGCCTCGTTATTATGAGCCCTTAAAAGCCCAAACTCAAAGGGTTCCTGGGGACTGTACCTAAGCCAGAGCCAAGGTGTTCAACCACCTAAGAAGTGTCGTGACTGCTGTCGTGCATGGAGCCGTATTTGCTGAGATAGAAGGGCCCCCCTTTAGCCTTTGAGCTCTAGGCATCAGATAGGGCAATTGTGAAGCACAGCTGCTTGCTAGCTGGCACCTCAGCCCCTTATCCATGGCCGCCCAGGCCCCACATGTGTAAGGGCCGGAAAATGAGACGTAGGTCACGGAGAGATTTTCTCTCTTTATCGTGGTGCTAGTCAGCTTGTTGTATTGTGGTTATATGGAGATCATGGAACAGAAAATGGAAACTACTATAGTATAATAGGGTAATACACTCCCCCAAACTAACATGGAAACCCATATAGGCCCATTTTAGAGGGACTGTAGTCTTTATAGGGCCCCTTTTGGGTTTCCATGTTAGTTCCCAGGAGCGTATACCCCTCTTTATTGTGGTACTAGGCAGCTAGTCATGATCAGCACGGAACGCCGCCTTTCAGGACCCAAGGGATGGCTCCTACCAGATGTTCTGCAAGGCTGCCTCAAGAAAACCCACCCCTAATGTAGAACTCTGATTAAAAAGGCCCCTCCCCTTAATCGGGATGATAATAGGGAGCCTGATATTAGTTAAGGCCCCTAAAAGGGGGTTTCATTAATCATGGGTCTACAATACTTCTGGCAGATTACATGTTCAACCCGGATTGCTAGGAGGGGGAGTTGCAAGGTCCGTTCTGTTTCTTTAGGGAAGAGTGCGGGTGGATTGTGTAGTTCTCTGTCATGAGTGGCACAATTGTTGGTTTGGTTTTCATATGAGTTATAGTCTAAATTCCTAGTTGTATAGAGGAGTATTATAGAGGTGATTAAGGGGGATACTAGGAGATTCGACTATAGCTCATATGCCTGCAGCTTTTTATGATGTAGTTTCATCAAGAGCTGAAGCCCGCCGTAGCATCGCCTGCCCCGTCCGGCTTTCTCAAATGAGTGGTCATTGCCTTATTGGGACTGTGTTTTGAAGATATTTGTGAACCCCACCCGCGGCAAACGTAGAATACCAGAGTTGCGATAAACATTCAGTCACAAAAGTAGATCCAGCAGAGACCATCGTCATAGTTGTTTGACCGCGCCCCATGACCTAGTGCAACAGGAATGATGATAGCTCTGTAGCAAAGCTCAGCCGCCCTGCCCGGACCAAAACATTTTTGCTCTAAACCACTGAAGTTCTAAATGCTGAGAGCTGAACCTTATACACGTAGGGTCCCAGGTCTGGGGTTTTTATGTCATTTGCCTAGAGCCAAACCCATCAAAAGCCCTAAGCCTTAGCCACAAACCCGCGGCGAAGACCTTTGGATGATTATTTCCCAATCAAAGTTGCCTTGAGCGTGGAAGGGGAATCGTGCTACTTGCGGTAAATGCGGGGAGCCCCATGCTCAAAAACTGCACAGTAAACCTGGCAGCCAGGGAAAGCCGAAGAGGCTGCTTCCCCGATGTACGCACTTCTTCGATGGCCACGAGGCATGGGGACAGGGCTCTTTAATGCTCTTTAGTGGATGTGAGCTGGATATGTTGCCCTCTGTTGTGAGTGTGGGCTGGATAGCCACAGGGGGTATGTCGAGATGTATGAGGTCTAATGTTGTACACTTCTTGATCTTGCCCCCCCCCCAACAATAGGCACCCCAGAAAACTAGAAATTAGGCCCGCCCAACAAGGGCCCCTCAGCCTCCCGGCTTCCGGGGTCCCTGTGGATTGATTTTGAAGGGATGGCCTGGGTTCTCCTAAGACCCCAAAAACAAAGCACATTATAGCAGGGCCTCCAATCATTGCCCCTGATCCTCAATAGGAGGGTCCCAAGACACATTGTGCAGGCCTCTACAATAAAGGAGGTGCAACATTAGGGATGAGGGTTTGAGAGGTGCTGCTTGAGCGTCTTTAGCGTCTGCGCTTCAGGGTTAAATGGGAGAGTAAAACCCCTCAGCCAGGTGGAATGTTGTAGACATGGGAAGGGTTCCCTGGCATCAGAGTCTGATGAACTTGGACTAGATCGCTGAGGTGGCGGTAGCGTACTCAACAATAAGTTTCATTCATTCATTCATTCATTCATTCATTCATTCATTCATTCATTCATTAATCCGTTCATTCATCCATTCAATCAGTTACTGCAGAGGTTTGCATGGCCAACAGTTCAGCGGCAGGGGAAAGTTCCATGTTCATATGTATTGTGTATAAGTTCCATCTGATTGTCCATTTCATGTTCTTATTCTCCTAGAGAGCCGGTAGATCATCCCCGTACTACGAAAACTAACCAGATCCTGATACCCGCTGACAGTGGCTGACACGGAACCCGAGAGAGCTACAGTCTAAACTCCTTGCTCTTTGGAAAGAGCAATGGCCGCTGCCTTTGTAGGGCCGTTCTGGGGTTCCGTGTCAATCCATGGGAGGGCATGTCATCCTGCACATAAGATGACAGCCGATGCAAAGTTGTGGACTGACAATGCTTTAAGTTTGAGGCAGATACGTATGAGCCCGGCTGCCACTGGCTTCCATCTTCCGGGTGAATAATCAGGCCGAAGGACACTATGATGTACAATTTCGCAAGCTATCCCCATGCTCCCTTCGCACTAGCGGAAGAGTTTAACTTCATTCTAATTGCTACCAAGACGCGCCCCATGTTGGGCCGGTCGAGGTCTTGCAAGCTGTGAAACGAGTGCACTCCCATTTTTGGGCTTCGGATATCAAGAACCTCACGTGTTTCCTGTATGTGGGCACGTGATTGGCCCATACCCAGACGCCTGGTCAGGTACTCCCACTGACGGAGGAGGACAAGCAGTGCTTGACCAGGCCGTTGGGAAGAGGGCAGACGCGGCTGAAGTATCATGCCAATGATGTTTGTTGATGATTTATTGTTCATCAGCAGTAGCAGCATAATCCATGTTCCTTCAATTTGCTTAGCTGACGTCGTCTTATGGCTTAGTGGCTTAGTTGTAGCATGTAATTACATGCAGGCACATGCTGCATTGATAGTTTCTAAAGCAGGGGCTTTCATTTTCCCCCCCCCCACCCTCACGCAAAACCAACCCCGGCAATAGCGTACAGGGTCGCCGCGCCTCCTGACAAGCCGGTGCCATGTGAGAAGAACATAGGAGTCCTTTGTTGTCAGTAATCTTGCGTTCATCATGGATGGTACCAGGTTGGACTAATAGAAGCCCGCCCGAAGTTGCTCTACACAGGATTCCGGATGTTTACATCCATGTAGGATGTCGGTTTCCCTTGCAATCTACTGTACCTGATCATGCCTTGCTACGGGCTAAGGGCGTCCAATTGGCTCTTAGCACGCCTGCGCTCTCAACAGATGCAGCCTCGCTGTTGAATGTGACAGGTATTCAGGTGACCGGCCCGCACAAAGTCATGTTGGCATGTGTGAGCTCCTCAAAACTCCCTATATAGACTTCTTAAGGGATGCTCGCAGGGATGCTCGATGTTGAGAGACTCCCATGTCTGAGCAATCACCTCGCGAACAATATGTTTTGTTGACGTATTGTGTGTACCTATCTATATACATGTCATGCATAATGTCGAACTAGGCGACCATGCATGAGTATAGGAAGCTGATTATCAGCAGCAGTTGTCTGTTTTGAATAGTTATGAGGGCCATGCATCGTGCACATGTTGCTTTGGGAGGCTGGTCCTGCAGTGGAAGGCCTGGGCAGCGCCAGAAAAACAGTCAGTGTGAACATGAGAATTGTTGACATACATGCTTTATAATTGTACTAAATGATCTTTTGTGGGACCCCAGAATCCAAGTATAACGCCAAAGTGTCCCTATTGTCTATGAGAGGCGCAGCCAGACCTGGCTGAAGTTGATGGAAATTTCAGGGTGAGCGTATCAAGATCCAGGGGTGTTAGATGCCCTACACCTGGTAGCCCATAGCCCTTCAACCCAAGCGTAAACAACCCTAGCCCGACATTCCGTAAACGTTCAGCACCCAAACCCTAAACTCCTAAACCTTGATGCTTCAGCCCGTAAACTCCTAAACGCTTAATCCCCGTTTATAAACCCCACAGCCGCACAACCTAAAAACCTTGGTGCAAAAACATGGCTAAGTACCATAGTAGCTTGCATATTCTTCTTCCAGACCCATAACATATATATATATACATGTATATATACACATATATCTATATATACACATATATATATATGTATGAGTATATATGTACTTCTATACTCCTATAGGACCCCTAACCCTCAACCATACAACCCCCTTTATAACCTCATATGAATTACTCCTGTATATCCCCTTTCTCTGGTAGTTAGACCCTAAACCCCAAACCTTTAACAGTGGCTCCAAGACCAAGTCTGGACTAAATTACCAAGCTATGACGCGGCATCCTTAAACCAGCTATCCCATGGGCCTTCCCGGGGTCCCCTTGTCCCCTTGTTTTGCGAACCTCCCAACTATGGATAGTATGGATAGTCTGTAGCCATAAATAAGCCCAAAGAAGTCTGCAGATCCTAGAACTAACGCTGACCCATGACCAATGAGAGGTTGTATTGGGATAATGGAATATAAAATGAAACTTACTAAAGGTAATTTAGGGCTATGTATAGGAATTGTATTGGGGTTGTATTGGGATAATGGAACATAAAAAGGAAACTACTAAGGGTAATATAGGGCTATATAGGAATTATATTGGGGTTATATTGGGGTAATAGAAAATAAAACGGAACTACTAATTAGGGCTTAGGGTTTAGGGGCTGTCCCACGCAACCCCGGAAGCAAACCAACATCGCGTCGCGGGCGCTGACGGTCCTTGCCTGGCCTTGGATATCCACCACCCCGATATACTATAGTAGTTTCCATCTTCCTTTCCATGATGCCAATATAACCCCAATACAGTAGTTTCCATTTTCTTTTCCATTATCCCTATATAACCCCAATATACTATAGAAGCTTCCACTTTCGCTAAATGGCCTCACAGAAAGCCAGAACCTCCAAAACACATATCCCAATGCCCGGTCACCCTTACAGCGCCGGCCGCCGTCGGTGGCTTGACCCCGGGCGGCATGCCTATCAGACTTTAGGAACTAAATCCTAAGTTGCTTGAACTCAGGGTGGTCATGGGGTAGGTTGAGTGCTACGCATAGATGTCGGCTGCCTGGGTGTGTCCCCTCCCCAGCGAGCGAGCACCCTAATTACGCCGTGACCACACCCTTAACCCTAAACTCTTCCCGCTTAAACCTAAACTCTAAAACTTGAATCCTAAACCCTATAGATCCTAAACCCCCAACCCTGAACCCCATAAACCCTAAACTTTCGAAAGGCTTCAGGCCTGGCTGCCGTGGCCTACTCGTACCGACCCCTGGCCTCACAGGCCTTTTAGGGATATCTAGGGCTCATAGGGGTTAGGGTTTAAAGTTTGGGGTTTAGGGTTATGTAGGGTTCTATAGGATTATCTAGCTTACATATGATAATATCGGGTCATAGAATGTCGGGTTTATAGGGCTATATAGGGTTATGTAGGCTTCTAGAGGGTCATATAGGGACAATGGAAAGGAACTTGACTTCATTATCTCTCTTGGTGTTCTTTAGTTATAGCGGCTTGGGGATATCTAGAGGATTAGAACGGTGAAGAGATATCCAGGAGTTTAGAGGTTGGGGGTTTGGGTTTTTTGGGGCTTCGGAATACTCAGCGTTGCGCTAGGTTCTGTGGTGGTTGGTTGAGGGGTCGGAGTTCAGAGTTCAATTAGGTGTAGTTATTTAGATGAATTAGTGGGGATACGGTCCCAAAATGTGTGTGCCCCCTTACATACCTCTCAAAGTACGTTTGCCTTTTTTTACAAGCACCTTTGACCAGCTCCAGGACAATAAAAAAGCCAAACTCTTGAGAACCCATTTGTATCATAGCACAGGCGGAGATAGACATCCCAATGCAGCTGGAGAAGAACTCCTTCTTTTGCTCTTCGGCTCTTTTGGTCGACGTCATGGTTCCAGGAAATGCCATGGGTAGTAGGAATTATAAAGTTGCAGAATGCCTTGCCGGGGTATTTGATAGCAATGAGAGCAATAGCAAAAAGTAATAGCAATAGTAGAAGTGGAAAATCAATCGGACAATTAATTGGAAGCTGGGTTTACCCTATCGTAATTAGAGCGAAGAATAATAGCAACAGCACAATGCTAGTGATGAAGAAAGCCGTGGTAACATTTGTAGCGGCGCGACGGGGACAGCGTCGGGGACAGCGCCTCCGGAACTAGCTTTCGCATACAATGTGGCCATGGCCCTTCATCACCCATTAACTTCTTGTGGGGGGGTATGCTGTTAGTTTAGAAAACTTCCCCGCCCTGCGCGCATAAGCAAAGCAAAGAGCCCAGCAGCGATAAGATAGCCCCCTACACCATCCCTGTTTGGCCTGCTGGCGTGCTGCGCAAGGGAGTTGTGGGGATAGCCTGGCTAGGTTTCAGTTTTGAGGCCTGATGCCTGCACCGTGAAATTTGTGAGGCGGGCTTAGCAAATTCATTCCCGGCTCCCTACACGTCTGTAAGGCGCGACGGAAGATGATGAGGGCAGCTACAGCTTCGTGCAGGTGTGGATGAGCAATAGCATTGTTCTTTTGTAGTCATACGGGGCACTTTTGCATTAGGACGGTATTTGTTCCTTAGGAAGGCCAGATCATTCAGTGGAAGAGGGAAGGAGAACGGACCTAGGGTTGTACAAGGGCAGCGCAGTAAGCTAATCAAAAGCCGTAGAAACAACACATTAGCATTGGTTGGGTTGTTGCCGAACAGTTTGCCATTAGAATCCCTAATTACAGTCATGCAGCGTTGGCTGAGCATGCAGCCAAGCCGTTAGGGTCTTTCACCTGCCCTGGGTCGTACCCCAAGGCCCCTAAAGGGTTTCACCAATATGGCCCTGGTATAGCCTGCACATGATCCGCTGTGGTCCCCTACTGGTACGGAGACCGATCGTGAAACCCAGGGCCACCACCCTGACACCCTTGCTGGTCAATGGAAGGGACCCTAAAGGGGCGTAAGGAAACACGGACGAATTGTATGTTGGCTTGCTTACAACTCTTGAACACCTCTCCCTACTTTGAGGGGGTTGTGGAGCCTCAGAAATGGGTTTGACATTTGCTACTGGCGTACCTGAAACTATACTACCACCACCTAGGGCACCTCAAAGTAACCGTCCAGAAGAAACCCCACCGTGCCCTGTGAGGCCCGCCGGTCTGGGGATGCTAGCGACGCGCTTAGTGTGTGCGGTGTTCGGTCTTTGGGGTTGAAGTGAGGAGATCTGCACAGGCTCCCAAAATTGAAGGATTTTTTAGGTCCAGAGGAAATTTGGGGTTTCGAGGATGCAGGCTGCAAAGGGGTTCGCATCTCTCACGGCTTCATCCTCATGCGTTTGGGTGTTGAAGCGATTGATTTCCGCATCATCCGCCGAGTGCTGTGGCAGCCACCTGCATATGTCTTGTCACTTAGCCCCGGCACCCGAACCGCAGACTTTGAAAGCCCTGAACCCTACGTAAATCAAACCCTACAGCCAGCTACACAGCAGCTTCTTTCGCTTCAAGCGACACATGGCGGCAGTGGAACCTTGTATTCAGGAGGACAAATACAACCCCTTCTTCTTAGCAGCTGACCGTGACGAGCTCTGACCACTTCCTACATGCGGGCAGAGTTAGTAGCAATGATTCCACAACAGTCCTTAAAGTTGATCTACACGTTTATGCATACACCCACCTCCCGCACATTTCGTCTCATCCTGTGACTGATGAGAGTCAAAGCTACCGCGCTCACGACCCTCACGAGATAAAGCCATAAGCCTTGCCAAGACTGGAATAAAATTCTTGCTGAGGTCTACTTGGTAGTTTCCCTAAATAGGAGACGTCAATATAGACCCCAATTTTCTGCAATGCCCAGTCCCAGAGAAGTCACCAGCCACGGGATCCAGCGAACCACGCGACCGGGCAAGGCGGAGAGAAGTTTGCTCTGGAATGCCTACTGACCTACTGCTACTTTGGGTTGTTTTCCTGACTCCAGTGTAGATTGAAACTTGTCATTTCAATCAATAATTCATATCTCAAAAACATGCAGGTACGGTCGTTGTCAAAGGGATGGCAAGGGTGGACTGTCGGGTGCTGTATGGCCCCCAACAAATTTCTACAGGGGAAGCTGACGGCTCCTGAGCCCTCTAGCTTCGATGCTCTGCCACTGCTAGAGCTTACACTTACACAGACCCCTGAGGAAACAAAAAGCTCGAAGTAGCATGGGATACAGAAAGGGAATATAGGGCATGTGAACTACGAGAATGGGAGTTTATCTGGAAGAGATCTGGACTCCAAGTGGGACACGTTTTCAGAAACTCCGTCGGCGACCAAGACTCCAGGTCTAATATTGGGCCTTTTGCAAGCCCAACTCTCTAAAACTGGGATCCGACTTTTACGTCAATGTGATAGTCATTGGGTCCTTATTCTGGAGTTGGGGCTACCGGCTGCCAAAACGGTCTTCCTGTTCTCAATTGAATCGTGTTTCAACTTGGGAGATTATATCCTCCTTTTCGGTATAGTATCTATGTACAGAGTATTTTTTCGGTACAACCACCAAAAAACGCTACTCAAGTGCTTGTTATGTCTTCAATGGTACATTCTGTGAATCCCTTGGCGTTACTTAGAGCCTAAGCCCGGAACCAACCCCAAACCCATGAACCCTAAACCCGAGCCGTTTTTCTGTCTACCCCAATCCCAATAAAATCTATTTTTGGAGGGCAGTATATTAAGCTTCTTTATACCAAACACATAAAAACCCGAGAAGGAACTACATAGGAATACTTGGGTAACCCCCCTAACACATAACCCCGAGTGCAATTATTGAGGTTCCCATAGTCCTCTTACATCTCAGCCTAAACCCTGACCCGGCATCTGTGGAGGCTGGCGCAAGCTTGGCAGGAGCTCCAAAGTGAGCAGGCCTCTACCTGGCTGCGGGGTTCATGAAGTACGGCGGTGTCGGCTTGGTGTTGGGTAGGTTTGGCAGCCCTGATCCCTAAACCCTAAATCCCTAAACCCATTACCCTAAACCCTTGAAGCCCTAAACCCATAACTGTAAAACCTAAGCCCTGGTTGTGCGGGGGTTGGTTTGGTCTGGAAGGCTTAAGAGGTTGGGATATTTTCGGGGGCCGGGGGTCAGGGTTTATGTATGTATATGTATTCAAAAACAAGCAGCCGGGGGTGTCTTAAAGTTAGGGGTACCATCTTGAATAAGGACTATAATATATTGGAGTCTATATATTGCGGTGCCCCCTCTTTTGGGAAACTACCAGTTGTCTGCTTGAAGGGTTTCGTTTGGGGCTCCTTTCATGCGAAAGCCTTGCTGCCTCCTGGACAAATCAGCGGTGTCGAAGGCTCTGCATGGTTCCGCAGACGAATTTTATCCCAACCCCTGACAAAAATCCCCTCCCCACAATATATATATATACATATATGTATGTATAGA
>CAJNIZ010005462.1:0-19385 GCA_905231905.1 Symbiodinium pilosum
CCTTTTTTTTTTTTTGATTTGTTTTTTTTTCTTTTTCTATTTGCTTCTCCTCCTTCCCCTTCATTTTATCCCCCCCAAAACCCGCAAGTGTTTGTTCTGCGGTGAAAGTGCTTAGCTTCAATGGTTCAAGGGCAAAAGCATAAAGCGAAACTCAATTTGACGTGAAAATCTGAACAATCTGGGTCTCCGCGATTGTCAATACTTGGTCATTGTGACGTGTGACATTTTTGCAGTTCAACAATTCGAAACGCGACCAAAAAACGACGACCGTTTTGTGGTTTTTGCAACCAATATTCACCGGCTGAGATGTTTTCAATTTCGAAACGCCCCCGAAAACTTAACAGTTATGGATTTCGTGACCACGAGCCCCCCGATTGGCATGACTGCTGAAATATTTTTAATGCGAAGACGCTCTTTCCCGGATTCCGGGGATTATTTATATTTTTTGAAACGGTGGGAACGTGTCCAAAAGTGTTTGACATGCTTTTTGAGATGCGAAAAACGCAAACGCTGTCAAGAGGGACGAAATTTCTGGGTTTTGTTGTTACGACCTCCTGACCCTTGTCACTGACGCGCCAAAGAGAGATGAATTGAGATCTGGATTTTGCGACCACAACCCACACGATCACTGTGATTGTTGACAGTGTGGGTTTCTGGTATGTGCGACCACCCGCAAAGGATTGCGGACGTTTGCGGACGTTGCAAACGATTGCAAACGATTATAAACGACTACAATTGATTGCGGACGTTCTGCGTACGTAAACGGATTCGCCTTGCGTCGCCTCCTGATTCAAAGGAGATACTTGGGATGATTTGTAGCTGTGCTTTTGCCTGAAAATATACAGATCGTCATAACAATCTGAGGTTTCTGCCACTCGCCAAGCGGAGCTGGTGGGCGATATCAAATAACTCATGAGCATGAGATTTCCCCCACCCATGAGAGAGGAGACATAAATATTAACGGTACGTCTGACTTGTTTGGCACTGAGCGCATCATCGTTCAGGTCTGCACCCATCCGAACCAAAGGCCTGGGGGCTGCTTGAAAAGGCTTCCTTTTCCCTCAATAAGGCCCAATTTTCCAGAAAAAGAGACAAATTTGCGCCACCTTTCCAGATTTGACAATTGAATCAAACATCGCTTGCATTTTTCCCTGGTTGCGAAAGGCTGAGAACAATGGAGACGTCTTGGTCCAAGGGAATGGTGGCTTATCAATCACCGTTCAGACAGCTTGAATGGCAGCAAAGCACGGAAAATATATAATTCATAAAAAACAACCTTATAAAGATTGTCTCTGTGCTTTGAAGAATTCATGAACTGAAAAATATCAAGGAGAAACCTTTACAATTTGAAAATTGAAATTTCGAAATCATATGAGGAGAATATCGTCCTGGGTTTCTTTATTTTTGAAAATTAATTTCCAGAAAACTTTACGATTTCAGAATAGAACGATTTCTATATCAAGATTAATCAATATTAAAATCATTTTCAGATTTTCTGGAATTTTCTTCCAAATCTTGTTTGGCAGCGCCTGGTATTAATTTTATCCAGACGAATCAAAACGCGAATCGAAATCACCCGAATATTTTTAAATTTCTTTTGCAGAAACGACGATCGATAAAAGCCGTCGAAGAAAATATTTATCATCATTAAATATGATTATGATTCAACCTTTAATTCGAAGTTAATTTTTTCTGCATATAAATATATTCAGATATATATAAGAAATCCTTATTGCATTTCGAAAATATATTTTTAGACGAAATAATATTTTAAGATAATACGATCTTAAAAGAAAAATACATCATAAGACATATCCGCACGAGAATTCGTTTTTTAATCAAAATTTTCTAAATACCAACATTTTTCAATGAATTTCAACCAATATATTCCATATGAAAATATATTTCCTTTTTATCATAAAAAAAATTCAAAATATTCGTAATTATATATTTAGAATGATTATAAATTTAAGAATACAATTTCAATCAAACTAGAATTGACCCGCAGCGTACAACAACGGCAACAGAATTTTTTTTTGAGAAAATCAACCCAAAACGGAAAATTTGATGACAAAATAATATATCAGCCCCCACGAAACCCGATGAATTTTCAAGATTTCAAGACTATACGTGGCACACAAATATTACAAAATTTTAGATCTCCAGCCCGGGTCCTCCCATTCCTTTGAATAGATAACCAAACAAAGACAAATAATTCGGAACATTTAGATATAAGTTACGCGTATCTTTTCGTTTTCATTTATCTCTGTCAGGCTATTTGCGCGGCGACTCGGAAGAAGATATATATTTCTATAAATAAATACAAGTAATTAATTCATAAATTCTAAAAAATCTTAAATCTCTATTTCGGATTTATTCGCACGTGAATTTCAATGAAAAATGAATATATAAAATCGAGCGTGATTTAAAAAAAACGGCCGATCTACTAGATTCTATAAAATTTTGACAACTGGGCTGCTCGGACGAATACACCAACTTATTAATAAGCATAGCAAAAGAGATTACGTGGAATAGAAAGAGATCGTACCTATATCTCGATAAAGAATCATTATATACGATCCCTATGTAACCATAAAATATTTACTTTAATAGATTCTCAAAGATTTTTGATTTTCGGCCAAGATACGCACTGAGCCGCCGCGCAAATACTCGAAACAAGAGAGATAAATGGCGCGCCCCCCGCATCCAATCCGATCTTTCCGCCTCATTTATTTTTCGTAGTCAGAAAAGAGCAAGCTATTAATTCTAATAAATTTTAAGCTTTCCATTCCCGGGTCTCAATATCAATAATCAAAGAGAGAAATAAATCACGCGAAAGACCATTTCGGGAGGAAAGACCGCGCGACCAAAAATCTCCGAGATTTTTCGGAGATTTTTGGTCGCGCCCGCTACATCTAAAATCTTGGATATTTTAGAATATCTAGCTTTTCTGAAGGGCTCTAAAAATTCCGAGATTTTAGAGTCCCTCGGCAACCCACAAGAAACATTTTAGAGGCGGAAAACCTACGCCCCGCGCAATTGAAATAGCCGCAAAAAATTATACCATAATATTGAGATATATTTAGCGATATATTATAAAAATCGTATTTCCTATATTTCCCAATAAATTAATAGCTTCTATCAATATTATCAATTTATCTTAGATATTGAAATCAAATTTGATTTAAATATTTTTCAATTTTCATTTGAATATATATATTCTTATATGCTCCTATGAAAATCAATATTCTGAATTAATAGTAATAAATCTATTTCATAAAATATATATTTATAATTCTCATATAATCTTCAAATATATCATCTTTATTATCATCTATAAAAAATATAGACCTACAATTTCATTTCAATTTCCAAAACCTTCTTGCATCTAATAAATTCGAGAAAATAATAATTCTAAATCATTACCCGCGCATTAATCTAATAATCTATTCAATATTATTTCTAGATATTCGAAATTTCGATCCTATTTTCAATAGGAAAAAATCTATTATAACCTAATTCATAAAATATCATAATTTCATTCATAAGATCTATTTCTTATTATTATATATCCTTCAATTTTAATTTCTTTATTAGATATCTAATCCCATTCCTCAAGTATGAATATCATAGATTTTTGATTTTTATAATTATATATAATATATATCATATTTCAAAAATTCTTTATATCATATTATCGAATCCTTAGTAATAAGAAAAATATCCAAATTATGAGAATTTCTATCTTCCTTCTCATAAATCATAAAAATTATCTCGAGAAATCATCAATTTTTTATATGAATATCAAAATTCAAATCTCTTCAACATCGTATATGATCATCTACGAAATAAAGAAAATTGAATATAGGAATCCTATCAATATATCCATTTCTTGGCTATTGAGATATAGTCCTAATCAAATATATAGATTTTCTTATTCATACATTCGGTGATCTATCTGAGATATCGATTTTAAACACAGATATTCTGAATATGTACTTATATATCGTGAAAATAAGAACATGTAGAGCGGAAATATAATCGATGACAAAGAAGATGAATATCCAATAAGAAATTATAAAATGATATATTGGTCTCCCAAAATCTATGAATATCCAATTCGATTTAATTCGAAAATGAAACATATTCTATCTGGAATCAATAAGAAATGAGAATTTGATTTCATATATCCTAAGCCTTCATCAGAAAGAAATCTTTGAAGAATCGTCCCCCATTTCCTGTTTTGGAATGGCCCCAGATATCTTCCATACATGGCATTGCCGCTTCTCATGAAAAAAAATATTAAGATTCATGACGCAGTTGTCCTGAGGAGCCCAAAAGGCAGCAGCCATTTCTGGAATTGGATACCTGGAAGCTATCAGATTATTCATTGGACATTGCCAACCGAGATCAGCCATTTTCCAAAACATAGAGGCCATGCTCGAGGGCCGGAAATTCAAGCCGTCCACATTGTGATTGACTGGTTATAGGATCCACCGAACTACTTATTTCGGCACAAGATGTATCAGATACGGACTTTGGATTCTTGTAACCAACCTCCCTACCATCCCATATCATGGCCTTTCGTGAATTTCTGACCCCTGCTGGCAGCCTCGGTGACCTGTTTTCAGATTTAAAGACATGAGGTTAATGATAACCAGGTTCCTCAGCTCCTGATTTGAATGAAGTGTTGCTGTAATATTGTTTTGGGTGTATGTTTGTGGGATCTGGCAAACAAGCCGCTGCTCTCCTAATAGACGTCTGACTAACGAACCCCCTACTTTTCTTCATGGGCAAAATCCTAAGACATGAGTGAATGAAGACAGGGAGCTCATTAATCTGAAGTCCTTGCAGGTCGTCTTCACTTCTCGCCGGTCCTTCTTGCGCGTCATCTGGGCCTGCACAAGAAGTCCACCAGGCAGTGTTTGAGTAGCTAATGAGTGGCAGTGGCCTGTATCATATCATAAACAGTGCCGCGCTCTGCCACAGAAACGCCTGCAGCAACCTGTTGTACTCTTGGGGTCCCATCTCTCGTATCATCCCTACGTACTCTCGTTACCTAAACGCTACGCCCGGACGTCTGGCCAGGTCTACGAAAGGTTCAATTCTAGGCCGAGCTGAGAATTTCCATACGAAATGTCTCTAGGGAAGCCCGGAAATGTTTTTTGCAATGTCTTTTTCTCTGAAAAACGGCCCAACATAAAACGGCTTCCAGGGGGCAACACCTGTCATGGATGCTCCGTTAACCGTATGCCCTTGGAACACGGAGGGAAGTATGTTTTGGGCATGGTGCTGCGAGGCCCCGTATGTTCTTGGAACACGAACGGAATTATGGTTTGGGCACGAATGCTGCGGGTCCCCGTATGCTCTGGTGAAATATGCTCCTGGAAGGCGAACGGAATTTTGGTTTGGGCATGGATGCTGCGGGGCCCTGGACAGGGACAACATCGGAGGACCGTAAGCGAGGCATGCCAGGGGACTACATTCAGCTAAGAGCAGGCTGCAGATGCGGAGTGCGCAGCCACGTGAGAGTCACAAGTATTTCTCAAGAAGAATTGTAGAATTGTCTGCGTTTCGTGGAATATCTGACCATTATGCTCTATACTCGGCGAGACAGCTGGTTGGAGGCCTAAACCTAGCGCCTAAAAAAACAAATGCACGATTTCCTCACCTTGGCATCTTATAGCCTCGCAAGCCTGTTGCCAGGTACATTGGACTTGGTGAGTACTTCTTGGACGTATATTTGCGGCAGCGCGTGTAACCCCTGCATCCCAATCCCTTTTCTCTACCCTTAACCCTATAATCCCCTATATAATCACAGTTCCCATTTCATTTTCCATTTTCTTTTCCATTTGATTATCCATTATAGGGGTTATATAGGGATAATGGAAAAGAAAATGGAAGCTACTATATTACAAGCTAAACCCAAACCCTAAACCCTAAACCCAAAACCCTGAACCCTAAATCCTAAACCCTGAACCCTAAACCCAAACCCTAAACCCCTCTTTTTGGTGGCCTCCGCTGTGGCAGAGGCAGCTTCAGCTGCCTGAGCTGTGGCACCCGAGCCAGGGCCTGTATACTTCTTACCAGGTTTAAGGGTTTAGGGTTTAGGTTGGGGTATAAAAAAATGCTACCAAGTTTAAGGGTTTAGGGTTTAGGTTGGGGTATACAAAAATGTTACCAAGTTTAAGGGTTTAGTGTTTAGGTTGGGGTATGAGGGATCTGAGTTCGTCAAGGCTTTTTGGGGCTAAGGTCCTTTTTGGAGATTGTCGGTATCATGGTTAGAGGTAAGTCGTATGTTGTGAGGCATATGTACGTAGGTAGTATGATAGATCGAGCGTTTTGGCAGCGGGAATTGAATAATTCGTTACATGTTTCGAAGGATTGTCAAGGAACTTCCCAAATCTTGGGTGCATCATGGGGGCATGGAGGATTCAGGGAGTCGGGGTTAAGTGATTTCGGGATTCGGGATGCAGGGATCTAGGGTTTAGGGACGAAATGTTTAAGGCTGTAGGGTCAGAACATAGGCTGCTGGTGATTCAGGCTTTAGATGGCTTTAGTGCATAGGGCTCGGATTCTTGGGATTTAAGTTTCTGTCTGCAGGGATTTAGTTCATAGGAATCAGGCGGGGGATCCTAATTAGGGTTGAAGTTAGGTGTTTTGGGTCATAATGTGGATGGTTCTTAAAGCTCATGTTCCGAACCTAAGCCCCTAAACCTTTCGTCCCGAAACCCTAGATGCCTGGATCCCCATAACTAGCATCACCGAACCCGAAAAGCCTAAACCTTGAACCCTAAACCGTATTCAAAACCCTCTGTCCCTAACTCGAAATCGCTCACCCTGCGTCTCTGAACGTTGGAGAGCTCAACCATGATGCCTTGAACTCTAACCCCTGAATCCCAAACCTTTCAGTTCTTGAGCGGTAGCCCGCCAAAACGTTAAAGCCTCAGATCCGAAATCGCGACATCATAAATACCGAATCCCTCAGCCCCTAGATCCAACATACCTGAAGCCCGGATCCGTAAATCTAAAATAATGCACTTTTACTCTTACTCTTACTCTTACTCCTGCCCTTACTCTGCTTCTTCTTTTCTTCTTCGTCGTCTTCTTCTTCTTACTACTACTGCTACTGCTGCTACTGCTGCTGCTGCTACTACTACTACTACTACTACAGGAATACGAAACTCTAAGCCCTGGAGGCCGGCCTGAATGCACCAGGAGGAACAGCTTGCAAGGTGCTGTGCAACGGCCGTCCCAAAGGAGGAACGTCTCCCTCCAAATCAATTTAGGATCTGGGGTCCTTGGTTTAGGGTCTAGGGTCCTTAGTTTCAAAAGAATTTAAGGATTTAAAAGGTTGCTTAGGTTCTAGGGGTTTGCAGGTCAGGATCCTAGGATGCTCGTGTGGGTAACACTAAGACGTCATGTGCGTTCCCTCACTTCTAGGTCGTTCTGAAGGTACCTCATTCTAAACGATTAGTGTTGCGTGGCGTTGAAACAGGTAAAGACTCTTCAGAACCATAGCGCGCATGCCAGACGTGTTGGTATCCCATAAAGGGGAACCCTTAGGGATCCTCATCATTTGTAGGGATTACAACGGGATTATGGCATTATTTTTCTGTTTTACGCTTCATGGAGCCAGCGTAACGGCTCTTCATCTTCTCGACCCCTCTGGGCACAACCCATTCTGTCCGTATCTGGCAGAAACTGCCTTGAATCCCCCTGTAAACTCACCAACTTGCATGGGGGGGGTGTCAAAACTGTGGTCCCTTTCTGCCCCTTTGTGGGCACCCCAAATATTCCGGGCCTTGCTACATTCGGGACCACGACCCCGAAAAAAAAATAATTTGTAGTCTCGGTTTCCGTTTTATTTTCCATTTGCTTTTGCTGTTGACTGTCCAGCATGGGGGAATGATATCCCCAACCCCTATAAGACCATTATGAACTCCCTAAACCCTAAACCTTAAAAACCCTAAACGCTATAACTATAACCCACAAAAACCACTCCCAAGAACCTGCACCAAGATCCTCAACCCTGACGTCTTGCTTTGCTGAGGTGCAGGTGAGCCAGCCGCGCTTGTGGCTTGTAGGCAGCCCGTCCAAGGCAGAGAAGAAGTCTTCAGGTGCCCAGACTGCACCTTCTTCTCTTCTTTTCGAAGCAGGGAATTTAGCATGCTCAAATTGATAAAGCAAAAAAATTGGAAAAGTTGATACTGCTTGCCCCTGGCCATTGAAGGTCTCTGGGCTCTGAATTTGGAATCTGAAGCTTGGGGCCCCTGATGTTGCTGTTGAATTCTGTGGGGTCCTTATTCACCTGGCCTCGTTGCCCACAAGTCTACACTCTGCATGGCGAACCCCAAATCCTAAACCCTAAAGCGCTAAATCTTGCATACTGCCCCCACTGAGTAACAACTGGAGAACATTCATATTCTAATCATATATAGCTCATAGTGTCCCCCCCTCATAGACTGTTACAGGTTGGGGGTAATACCTAACCTGATCGTAGACTGCACCAGCTCACTCCTCCCTCCAACATGATGCCTACACAAACAATATTGTAACCCGTATTTGTGGTCTATTTTGGTGAAGGGTGAGGTAAAAGGGGGGGTGTAGTATATTAGGGTCCAGATTTGCCCGTTAGGAACTTGCAAAGTTTCGGATGTGTTTGCTTGGTTGTCAGGTGCGACGGAGAATCATTCCACCTTACGGGTTGAGAGCTTCAAGTTTGGGGATTCCAAGTATATAGTATGCTGGGGTCAATAGTGGACCCCTGTTTAGGGATATGCCCACATGGCAATGTTTCTCAATGAACGCATTCTTTCAATGAACCTAAACCCCCAAACCTTCAATTACATTCAATACATAGTAATTGCTCCTTTCTTTTTCAATCTCATTCGAACCACCATAAGACCCTGTGAGCCAAGTTTCCACACTCGAGGGGAAGTCACCAACTTCTGTGCCTCAGCTCAGACGTTTGTCACTCTTGACCAAATATCATTTTACAGGGCTGACATCTGTAAGATTAAAAGAGGAGCGCTCAAAAACTCTGGCATATAACCTGATGCGCTTCGTGTGCTAGATAAGGTTCAAACTTCATGTTTTCCCCGCGGAGTGACCATTGGGTGCATAACCGCAAGGGATCAATCAGGACCCACCCTGTCTCCAGCCATCTCCCATATCTAAACTCATTCCCATCCGACAACATTTGATAGAACATGCATGTGTTGAGCTTTGTTCCGATGACCCTTGCGCTCAAATACCTTGAGTTTTTCTTGCATGATGGCACTCATGTAAAAAAACAGTACAAAAAAGTGATAGTTATGGAAAGGGTTGCACATAAGTTGTGACAGAGACTGTGCAAGCTGCACGGCACGGAAGTATGCCTGGCTTTTCACGTGGTGGGGCCTTGTGTCTTCAAGAAAATACGGGGGAGTCTGCCGTCCACAACAGCATAAGGATAACGGCGCGCATGGATCACCCCAAGTTGAACTCCACCAAAACAAATAGGGACTACATGGACCATATAATTGCCATACAGATTCTTCCTGCACTCCATGCAAAGTATTCCGAAGTATTATAATGAAGTTCGCAAGCCCCCAAGTGCATGAAGCCCTAATTCCTTAACCCTAACCTTGCAAACGCCCAAAAATGCCCAAATCCAATCAACCTTCAGGACCATCATAGAACAGCAACATATCAATTTAACTCTAAAAAGAACACAAAAGAACATGAGGATTTCCTCCCAAAACGCACCGTCCCCCAAGTAAGGCCTAGTAGTCTCTGAGGGTGGGGTGTCCCAGGGTTAGGGGTGGGGTCCTACAAGGGGAGGGGGATAGTAAAGGTTTCCAACACCCAGCCCAAACCCCGAACTCGAAACTCCAAACCTATTGTCGTTAACGCTCTGAGGTGCTGAAGCGAAGGAACAGAAGGTGACGCTTCTGAAAGTGCCTGAGTCGGTTGAGGGTGCCTTACTTTAAGGGACCCCAGGATCACAGTGAAGTTTCAGTTTCAGGGCGGGCTTAGATGCTAAGGGTTTAGTGTTCAGTGTTTCACTTGCACGCACACCTGCGGACACCATAGGGTGTAGGACATTCTTCTCGCGGGTGTGTTACAGCAGATCTGCAATAACTTACCTAAAGGCGGATCCAGAATGGCAGGGTCCGCAGGCAAGGCATTGTCTGTATGAAATCAGGGTTGTTGGGTCTCTGGCACGGAGGTTCGATTCACGCTGGAAGCAACACATGGAGTAGGAAGCGTGTCATCTTCACAGGATCTGGAGTACATTCCGCCAAAACTCCATCCTTCCACACCTGACCCTGAACTGAAAGCCCCCACACCTCACATGTTAACTCCAGGCCCACAACCCCAAATCCTGACCGTTGGTATGACAAGAGACGATCTCGGAAACATCAAGGAGGACCGCGTGACCACTGCGCCCATGCCTCCGTCGATGGCTAAACACCATGACGGTACCATGACGCCACAGCATAAAACTGAAATCCCTAAACCTACGTAGGTCACCACCATGGTTTCGCAAGCTTGCAACAGCAACCATTAATCTCAGCAAATTCCTCAAATTGATTTCGCCATTTCCTTGATGCGCACATGTTGCACACAAGATCCTTGCTTGGAAGGAATGCAGCGCAATGTGTTCGCGTTTGCCCGGTGAGGATCTGCAAGAACAGTGGATTCTGGCCATCTGCATTGACATGTTACGGTTTCTGCGCAATCCTTGTTACCTTCCAATGTAGACCCATGGCTTCACCTCAGGATCCATCCATGCCCCTAAAAAGTCCCACATGATCCGTAAGAACCCTAGGCATGGATCTGATAAATCCCTACACAAAGCCGCTTTACACTTGATAGGGTAACTCTTTATGTGCGACAACGAACAAGGAAACGTGTGGGTCCCGGACTCACCGCGCAAGGACCACGGACAATCCCTGATAAATCCCTGCGGAATTCTCATACAGTCCTTGCAAACATGCTACATTCTGCAATATTCTGCATATTTCTCACATCAGCTTCAACTATACAATCTCAGGGCAGAAGCCCTCATATGAATCCCTACTTCCTCCACGCAAAAGAAAACCTTGATCCCAACATGCTGGAGGGATGTTCATCCATGGGGTGCGCCAGCCATTAAATGTATCAAAATTCTGAATAAGGGCTATCCGCATGCAAAGCATCCCAGTGTGCTGATAGTACCATACCGCCTTGTGGCGTCCCTGAAGCCGGGGTCCCTGAAATCGGGACCTTACAAGAACCACCTGGACGAACAACCATACTCAACCTTAGCACTGATTTTAAGGATTCCGGGAGCTTTCAGGCAAGTCCCTGCCTCAGGCTGCGGGAGTTCGAGGCGCGTCCAGGAGAAGCGGAGCACGCTGTTCTTGTCGTACCTGGATTCTCTGGGCTTGGGCGTCACAAGGTTTTCGTGTCTTGCAACGGCAAAAAACTGCCAAACTTCGAGCAAGCATCCAGCAGACGTAGTGTCTGTCCAGCTTCGCCCAGAAGCCATAATTTCGGCCCCACCAGACTCTGTCTTCCAGGTAATGCAAGCCTCAGCAACAAGTTGGTGTGATGGGAAACAGTTCGCCGTTCCAAAAATCAACTGTGATACTAGCACTGGCACCCTTTCATCACAGGGACCCAAGCACCAAGCAAGCAACGTGCTTTAATGCATTTTACTAAGGAGTTGGATGGAAGGTGTCCCCCGACATGGCTATTATACACAAAAACTGCTCGATTTTCTTAAACCTTCCGCATCTTAAATCCCAACCCTCTAGAAACCCTTCTTACTCCCCCTGATATTGACATATGTAGGCCCTGTATACTCCAATCATGCCCTGTAAGGGGTTACTTGACATGTTCCCCAAACCCTACACCCTAAACCCCTAAACCCTTAAACCCTCAAACCCCTAAACCCCTAAACCCTTAAACCTTTAAACCCCTAAACCCATAAACCCTTTAACCCTTAGACCCTAAACCCCTAAACTTGCTGTTGAACAATGGCACTGTGGATGGTGACGTTCCCGTGCTGCTCTTTCTTGCACAGCCAGGCCTAAGTTCAGCCACAGGTAAGGTAACATTAGGGCTTAGGGTTTAAGGGTTTTAGGGCTTAGGGGGTAGGGGTTTAGGCTTTAGGCTTTAGGTGGGGTATGTGGGAGTTTCTGAAACAATCGCTACATAATTTACAAGGGTGACCCACATAATACCTACAAGTCTCAACATATTCCTTGGCCCCTGGGGGCGCCCATTTCGTGGAACCCTCATCAACTTTGGGTGCTACAAGTTTCTCCAAATCTTCGCCCCACATATCTTCGAAGCTAAGGTGATGTTTTCTCGACACCCCCTCCCCACATACGCTCCCCTGTTACCAGAACTTTCAGAAAGCGCCTGCTAGTTCCTGAAAGGTGCTGGCCCTTGCTTGAAGACATGGTAGCGGGCGAAGTCACTGCCTCGCCAGAGCCCCCGATACAGTGACAGGTTCATGTCGGCGGCAGTCTCGCCTTTGCTGCGCAGCGCACTCCACGCGGGCTCGGGTAGAAGACGATTTCCCCGAGGTATTCTGTATGCAGATTATGCAGGTGTTCTCTGGAACAAAGGGTAGTTTTAATACAATGGCGGACCCCAGTACAAACCCTATAATAGTAGAATCCTTGTGGGAGGACGAGTTCCCGGACATCCCCAAAAATCCTCAGCTAAGGCTTGTGTTACAGGTGTCTGTCTTGGCTGGCTGGCGAAGACCATCTTGTGGGCAAGCATGGAGTGCAAATATATCCCCATAGATACCTATAAACTCTCTATACATCCCTCCAAAACGGGCATGTCTCCGAATCGTCCCTCTATGGTGCCTCTTCAGGACCCCCATAATCCCCTAGGTTCTCTGCATATTGCTGGGGTGCCTAAATATCATCTAAATAACCTCCGCCTCACAACGCTTTGGCGAAGGACATGAGGGTAATATTAGGGGTAGATTGGAGTTATATTGGGATAATGGAAAAGAAAATGGAAACAACTATTCAGGGTTTAGGGTTTGGGGTTTAGGGTTGTTTTGGAGAATCCTTCGCATAAATCTGCAAGTTTAGCCCAAAACTATATTACAGCCCTAAACCCTAAACCCCAAACCCTAAGCTCGCGTGGGGCATGCAGGTGTGGGACCTAATGGTTTGGCGAAGAGGGGTTCTGGGGCTTGAGGATAAATAGCCAAGGGTCTTGGCCTCGAGCTACACAGGGTTATAGACATATTCCCCCAGCATACAGGGATAATGGAAAATGACATGCTGTTTAGGGGTTAGGCTTGGGGCCTTAGGGCGGTGTCGCTTTGGGCGCATAGTTTGCTGGTTCCTTTCTGGGATAGTACTTCTCATTTAAATTTTGTGGTCTTTGTTGGGCTTTTGTATTGCAAGCTGTCACACGCCCCAGCCGTGGAGGCTTTGCAGATTCCTCAAATTTTCTCAACCCGTGGATGACAAAACCTTGGCCCCAAGCGATGGAGACCGACATGTTGGAAAATTATCACCCCCTATCCCAAAACCCTCGAAAAGGGCATGGGAAGTGTTAGGAAACCTCGTAAACCCTAAACCCTAAATCTTAAACCCCTGAACCCTAAACCCTGAATCCTAAACCCTAAACCCTAGACCCTAATTGCAAGGAACTGCTCTGGCTGCGCTGGCCGAACGTGGCTGGCCGTGGGCTGCTGTCGGTACCTCCATGTTGGAGTCTCTGAAAAGAGGGCTGGGGGGACATGGGATTATCTAGATGCAGGTCTAATTTAGGGCTTGTATACGAAGAAGTAGGGATAATGGAAAAGAACATGGAAAGTGGTATAGGATCACGCATCTGGTAGGTGCTCCGGAAAAGCAGGACATTCAGAGGTAGCCGAGGGATGTCCAGGACACCCAGAGATATGCTAAGGACATGCAGGGGTGCCATAGCAAGCCCAGCAGAATGGTTGAGCTGGTGCGGAGATTGTGGGGGCCAGGACTGAGCAAAGCCATTTTGAGAACATCCTGTTTGGAGATGCGACACTCTGAAATCTGAAGTCTCTACCGCATAGGATAATTCTTAGAAGGATTTCGAAGGTGGTCCATCAGGTCGGCATATCCTCACTTCAGGTTTCTGGTCTCCAGTTTGGGGTGGTTCGTGTTTAGCGTTGCGCAGCTATGGGTGTCGTGGTGGCTTCAAGGGGGCTTGGGGGATTGGGCCGGGGGTTATACTTTCAGTGCACTACAGTATCCACAACTTATTATGACCACACAAAGACTGTCGAATACGCCCTCCTCCACTGAAACAAAGTGGCCTTGCCTCTTCCCACAAGCTGAATCTTCGGGCGAGGCGGGACGACGGCCGGACCTCTTCCTGAGCAATGAGGGTTTCCTGCATCCGTTGGGGTGATCCAGGCATGATGTGAGGAACACAGCTCCCCGCTTTCTGGGGGGCCCCTATAAGACGGACCATATTGTAGTGGGATCTGTTTTGGGGTCCCCTGTTTCTGGAACCACCCCACATGTTGCTTTGAAGGGGCTGTGCAAACGCATCTAGAAGACTGTGGTGGGCCAGGTTGCAGGGGTCCCTACATTAGACCTTTCTATTGTTCTGTGAGATACAATGTGGACATACTTCATGCAGGCAGCCACTGCCTTTGACTGTTTTCTCACTCTCTGCCCTTACGACTTCGAAATCTGTTCTACACCACGCAGAAAGAAACGCCAGTCCCATCAACAAATCCTGGTTCCAATGAAGGCTTGGTAGCCGGGCTGTTTCACGATTAAAGGTCCTGGAACAGACTAGCTCAGGAATCCAGCCTTTCATCCCGAACGGATCAAAAGGATTGTGTGGGGCCAGGGATCATTCCTTGCCTATAAACCCTCCGTAGCCTCAGTGTCCATTTGCTTTTCCTTTCTATTCTCCACGAGTGGGGTAATGTCCCTATACCCTAGACCCTAGATAGTAGCTTCCAGTCTTTCCATTGTCCCTATATAACCCCAATATACTGTGGTAGTTTCCATTTTCTTTTCCATTATCCCTATATAATCCCACTATACATTATACCCCCAGATCCCAGATCCCAACACACAGACAGAGTGGAGCGGCCTTTGGTCACAATCCGGCTGGTGTTGCCCATGTTGTTACCTATGGAGGCTGGAGCATTTTTTTTAAACCATGGTTCCTCCGTACAGCCCTTTGAAAGCACAGTAAGTCCTATGATAAGGAGGCTCATAGGAGATCGTAATCTGAGAAACACTCTTCTAAAACAACAATGCATGTTGACGCTCTAGCTTGCACTGTCCTGGGTCACGAATGCTAGTAATACTTCACCGGAAACAACACTCCATGCGGTAGTCATGATCACTACCTTCGAGCCTGCAGAATCGTGCTGCTCATGATGGCCCCATGCGCCTAGTTTCAAAGCTCACCCTGCGCAACGACATGCGTGCTCGCGCAGAAACCTAAGCCTTAAACATAAGCCAATCAGCATTTAGACAGTGGACATGCGTAGCAATGACTGGAGTCACCGTAATACTGTTGAAAAGCTTGATCTTATGCAAGGCGAGCGATCTATAGACGTAAGTCCAGGTAACACCAGAAGTGTAGATCAGGAAGTAGCAGTGGCAGCTGTGCAAGAGGAAAGGGAGTAGTTGCAGCATCAGCGCCGTGGCAATAGCAATAATGTAAGGAAACAAGTAAGAATAGCACTAGACCAAAAATAGCCGTCCTCATAGTAGGAGCATGCCTAACATTTGTATGGTAGCAATGATGGCGCTGGAAGGTGTAGAATACACTTCCTCTACCCCGCCATCAATCACGCAACAACAGCATTTTATGCTGGGTCTACGACTTAGTGATCACAACAGAGGCCTCAAAACACGCAGTCCATGAGTCAAAGGCGGGATTTCCAACACTGTTTTAGCTGCTGAAGTTGTACAATTCTGTTAGAGCCATCATCAACACCGTCAGGAAGGGAAAATATCACTGCGCTACAACCTCCGAACCCTTGTCCCTGAAACTGTTTCCTTGTTAGGGTAGGATTGTCAACTTAAGTCCACGTAACGGCACCCCTCCCTGCACATGTACACGCAATATTTTCCTGAGGAGACCCAGACTAATCTAGCAAGCCCACGCTGACAACTTTACCCTATATGGCACTAGACATATCAGATAGTCACTTCTCAAACCTACAATGAATGTTCGTATGTACTGCCAGGACGATAATCCTTGTGCGGACCCTGAACTTTCAACAGTGAATCCCAAAACCTGTTCCTTGCCCTCAGAGAATTGTCAGAAAATGTTCCACACCTTTGAGAAACCACGAGCCGTCTGGCCCGAAACTCCAGAACCCTACGCCCTTAAAAGCTCCTGAACTCTAGAAACGCTCAATTGAAACCCAATCCCTGAACTCTCAATTATATAGGGGTTCTATGGGGGCTATATGAGCTATAGTCTAGACTCCTAGTATCCCCCTTAATAACCTCTATAGTACTCCCCTATATACTGCCCTATATAGCCCCATTTGAGGAGTTTAGACTAAGGCTCTAATAGGGGTTATATAAGCCCTCTGATGCAGGCCACTGGCCTTTTCCCTCGCCTGTGGATCCTGGGATCGCCACCGTTAAGGGTTTAGGGTTTAAACGCAGAAGGTGAGTATTGATTCTCTGATTCTCTTTCATTCCTTTTAAAAGCCCCTCATACAATCTTGATATAACCTCCAGAACTCCTTTTTGCCTTCGTTTTAAAATTTCTCTCCAATTCCATACAATTCCTTCTACACTTCGTTCCATGATCCCTTCCCCTCTCTTTCTTGCATACTATTCCTTGGATAATTCAATTTTTTAGTTTTCTCTTCAGCTGCCATGTATTACCCCCAAGGCCCAAGCCCAACCACACCGAAGGGATGGGGCCTCCCAGCGCGCAAGCCTATAAGGGAATTGCAAGAGGGGTATGTTGTCCCTCTTAAAGATGAAATAGAGGACCTTCCCTAAACCCTAAACCCTACCTTCCCCAACTAGTACCAGCATACATTTGGGGAATATTCCTTATTGAGTGGATGGGGTGGGGGATTTTGATATTCAGCGAGTTTATCCTGCCTGGGTGAGCTAAAAATGTGAATCCCTGTCTTCAGCGCTCCACCATGCTGGGGTTTGTCTAAGCATCCATAATTTCAGCTTATGGGTATTATCAGTACTGTTTTTAGCATGCATCAAGGACAAAAAACATGATGGCTACATCTGACCTAAACCCAGAACCCTTAAACCCTAAAAACTAAACCCTAAACCCTAAACCGTAACCCTTAAACCCTAAAAACTAAACCCTGGGTTTAGGGTCTCAGGCTTGGGAGTGCATCCAAGAACTTCCGTGGGTGGTGGGATGTTGGGCTCTGGCTTGGGCCACGACCTGGTCTGAGAATACCCATTTTTGCCCAGAAAACCGCATATATGAGCCATAGTCTAAACTCCTAGTATCCCCCTTAAAATCCCCTATGGTAGTCCCCTATATAATCCCCTATATAACCCCCTTTAAGGAGTTTAGACTAAGGCTCATATAGCTGCTTATAGGGTAAATGGGTTTCCACAAGTGATGGATCTGAGGGTTTTTGGGCTGCAGGGTTTTGGCAGGAAGGTTTACAGTCTCAAGCTGCCAGTCGTGGGCAATCAGAATTTCTATAATATACTATAATATAGGGCTAAATCTACTATAATATACTATAACATAAGGGTAAGGTGAAGCTTCGCACTGTGTTCTGCAACCAGCCTTCTGAAGCCCCTCCGTCCAAGCGTCGAATCCCAAGTCCTAATCGCCCTTAAAAGCTGAGTCCTGGCAACTACCTCTCTTCTGGGTTGCTGTTAAGGAACTTATTTTAATTTACTATATTGGGAAAAAGCTACTAGTTCTTATATATATATATGCTCATTATGGTAACTGAATTTACGTTCCTTAACAGCAACCCAGTCCTTCCCCACAAGCTGCGTATACACTCCGGCAGAGACCCGTGCAAGACAGCAGCCGAGGAGTAATGAATTGCTTGCAAAAAGCCGTATTGCGTAGCCATACAAAAGCCCAGCTTCAAACCCTATTCTAGTAGTGTAGGCCCTGGAACCATACCGTAGTTTTCCCAGCCATCCCTAATTCTTCAGAGGACCCCATGAATGGGGTAGATACAGTCGGGAATTCCCGCTACTATCCTCGCCCCTCCATCTTAGACGGAAAGCCCAAACGCTAAATCCTAAGCCCTAGATCCTAATCCCTATACTATAGTAGTTTCCATTTTCTTTTCCATTTTCCCAATATAACCCCAATGTACTATAGTAGTTTCCATAAGGCCAAGTTACGGGACGCAGGGAAAAATGCCGGAGGCTCTCCACCCACAGTCGAAGATGCTTCGATCTCGGTACTTTGGGCTAAAGGGTTTCGTTCTGGTGGTCAGCAGGGGACGAAAGCAGGAAAAAGCTTTGGGCTTGAATTTTGTGGAGTTTGGTATGCAGTGTTTGGTGCTTGAGGTCGAGGCTTCGGGTTCAAATTTTGGGCCTGGGATTTGCGGGCAAAGTGCCCCAAACTTTGAACAGGCTGCATTTGCAAAGTAAAAAAACTCAGCCGTCATGTGCGTCCTTGAGCTTCGTTTTCCTCTATCCCTGAATCCACTGGAAGCCGGGCCTCCTGAGGAATCTTACTGGCACAGTAGTAATAATAGTTACTAGCCAGGACAATAGTAATAGTAATAACAATAGTAATACTGGTAATAATAAGAAGTCAAAATTATGAATGATCTCCTGTTTTGAGCATCAACTGTCATTTTGCCAAGGCCGGTAGCTCGATGCCTACGTCTTGAGTGTTGGGAGAGTATATGTAAGACCCTGCTATATAGCCATGCGGATGCTTGGGAGTGGGAGTGGAGGCATGAATCCCCATAGTAATCCCTATGCAACCGCTATGCTGGTACGTATGGTCCCCCTAAACTCTACACCCCTAAACCCTAAACCATTAACCCCTAAACCCTATATACTATAGTTGTTTCCATTTTCTCTTCCATTATCCCAATATAACCCCGATGTAACCCCATTCAAGCACCAGTAAGCCGAGCCTCAAAAACACCCCAAACAACCCTAAACCCTAAACCCCCAAACCCTAAACCCTAAACCCTAAACCCCTAAACCCTAAACCCTAAACCCCTAAACCCTAAACCCCTAAACCCTAAACCGCAACTTTCGCATTTGCAACCTGGGCACGTACTTGGCCTGGAGACCTCGAGGCATCTCCTCCCAGTTGTGTACATACCTGGTTTAGGTTTAGGGGTTTAGGGGTTTAGGGTTTAGGGGTTTAGGGTTTAGGGATTTAGGGATTTAGGGTCTAGGGTTTAGGGGTTAGGGATTTAGGGTTTAGGGGTTTAG
>CAJNIZ010005463.1:0-19384 GCA_905231905.1 Symbiodinium pilosum
GGGCTTAGGGCTTAAGGTTTATGGCCGAGGCAAAGTTTTTCTAGGTTTTGCGGACCACTTACCGGTGGGAAGTAAGGAAAAAGGGAAAACAAATAAGCAGGATATGATATGTTCCCTCATTCCTTATTGATTCCCTCCAGTAAGTTTTCTAGGTTTTCCGGAATACTTAAAGGTGGTCACTAGGGAGTAAGGGAATAAAATCCCTNNATATAAGATATTCCTTCATTCCCTACCAACCCCCAGTAAATAGATGTCCAGAAGTTTTAGGAAATACCTCGAGCCATAGGGCTTCATGGCTTAACTTCAAGATGGGAATTTCCTTTAAACAAAAAGACTCTCCAAAGAGTGCCCTGTAGCATCCCGCTACACAAGACTTGCACTTAGTGTGTGATCTTCATGTTTATTTATATTCCATGCTAGGATTTCGAAAAGCCCTTTTTAGCTTTAGCTTGTTTGATATGAGATTCCGTTGTCCATCAATTTGCATGTCCTGGAAATGTTACAAGGTTGGGTTTAGGGCTTGGAACGCATCTAATGTTCTGGCATTCTCGGGATCCTAAACCCTAAGCCTTGAATAATTGCCAGTATTCTTCCACAGGTGGCCCTACAAAGTCGACCTTCCAAGTAAGGACATGTGGGAATCTAGAGGGGAAATCATTGTGGTTCCGTAAGGTACTACATAGGAATCATTTTGAGAAGTTCCCCTTGTGGCTTCGGGCTGCAAAATTTCGTGTTTACGTTTTAAGGGGGGTTGAATAGTTTTAGGGTTGGCTGAAGCTTTAGGGTTTAAGGTTTAGGGTTAAGGGTTTAGGGCAAGTATCAGCAATCATTCCGTAAGAGCATGTTGAAATGTTGCTACAGGATTTGTTGGGGTTCATAGGATTGGTCCAGGAAATCATCCTTCCTCAAAGCATGGCGGCAGGGCCCAACACTATCAGCCACTGCCCTCCCAAAACCTAGCATCCAATCCCGAAAAGGGCTGGTCATATGGGCTTCATTGTTAGTTTGGAAGAGGCTAGATTCATCCCGACGCCCACAATCCAATCACTTAGTAGCCCCAAGAAGTGACAACCATAGGTTTTTGACATTTTTGATGTTCAAATCCCATGTGCTTAAACCACAAACCCTGGTTCTGCGCTCCCTCCGCCTCTGAAAGGGGTAATCTCAGCGGTCTCCGCACACTTGCCCCGCGACCCGGGCCTGGGGAACCTAAGCGTTTCAAGCCTGGAGGCTTCAATGTTTGGACATGGCATGGCGGAGACCAACCACAGGACACTTTCCGAACGCGGGAGCGCCGTCCACGACGTAGAAGTTTGGGGAGCTAAACCCCAAACCTTAAACCTTAATCTCGAAATGATCGGCACCAGCTCTTTCAGGATTTTGCCGGTCCGGGCTTCGAAGTGATAAGCTTAAGGTGTAATGGTTTAGGGTTTAGGGTTGGGGCCACAAATAGTTCGTAAGGGTCCATATAGCCAATAAGTGGGTACTTGGGATTTTGGGCTTAGGTTTAAGGTTTAGGGTTTCGGGCTTAAGGTTTAGGATTTCGATATTAGCAATTAGAGTACAGGTTGTGGGAAAGTATATGGTTCTTGAGTCTTTGGACCCTTAGGGGGGTGGACTAGAAGCTGTTGGGGAACAATTTGCTGCAGTTCTGGACGGAACGAAGATACTGCCCCAAAACTCTAGACCTTGTCTCCCTAAACTCTAAATACGATGTATACCTGTAACCGTAAGATGTCTGTGTGGCCCCTGTTCAGGGACCTCAAGCCCTCCCAGCCTTAAACCCTAAGCTCTACTCCCTAAACTCGATTCCGGAACTCTAAGCCCCAAACCCTAAACCCTCAACTCGAAACTGCAAGCTGCAAACCCTAAACCCTAAACACTGATCCCCAAACCCTAAACCCTAAACCTTCAAAAGGCAGAGTCGCGGAGCTTCGCGCTGCCAGCGGACGGAGCCGCTTTCTGCGACCTTCTCGCAGATCATAGTGGCTCAGGCGCTTTAGGGTTTAGGGTTTTGAAGTTTTAGGCCGTAGTGTTCAGGGTTTTGAGGGTTTGGAAGGTTTAGGGTTGCGGATTTTGAAGGTTAAGGATTTGGGGATTTAGGGGTTTAGGAGCATTGCGGGGAAGGCAATCCCGTCGCACGATTGCTAAATGTCCTTACCCCCACCCCTTAAAGGGTTTGTGTAGGTGCATGGGAATGGAACGGCAAACAGAAGCGACTAGATTGTTGAGGATGTAGTGCTAATATTAGGCAGCCCCCACCCCTCATACCAAATATTCACCATGAGACACCTCATAGCGGTGGGAGGCTGTACTACTGGCACAGAGGGTTTGGGAGGTTCTTTTAGTGGTCAGAGGCTTTCAGGGTTGAGGGTTTAGGAATTCGTGTTCGGTGTTTAGAGTCTAGGGTTAAGAGTCCGGAGGGGATGTAGAGTTTGGGGAGTGTTGGGAGGCTCAGGGGAATTAAGGTGGACTTGCGGGTTCAGGCGAGATTATTGATATCCTAAACCCTATGCCCTACCCCAAACCCTAAACCCTAAACCCTAAACCCCAAACCCTAAACCCTAAACCCTAAACCTCAGTTTTTGGAGGATTCTGGGCTCTGGGTCTATGGCTTGCAGTTGTCTTAGTGAGAAGGGGATAGGCCTTCATATTTAGGGGGGATGTGGGCTTCAAAGGGGGGTTATACAGGGGACATATGCGGGATGTAAAGGGGTTATCGGATTTAGGAGGCTCTCGGGAGTTGTGGACCACCCAAAGTTGCAGAATAAGGGTTTTCATATAGTCATATGATAGTCATGAGGTTCTAATTTTGCAGGCTGAGATCAGCAAAATCGTTCTATTATTCGGGGATTACAGCAGATGGGTTTCTTGTTAAGGTTGAGTTGTTTTATTTTCGAAGGTGCCGCAGGCCAATACATGAAAACGACTTTAGATGATTTCCGAAAGCCACGCATAGCCCCGAACCCTAAACTCTAAACCTTAAGCCCCGGTCCCTGCATCCCAAACCCCAAAATCCTAAACCCTAAGCTCTTAACGCGGTTTAGGCTTTAGGGTACCCAGACCTTATATGCGAACCCCGATCTCGAGCCCCAAAAGCTCCCGCCCCCCCGCATAGGCCTTGCAGCTGCGGAGGCCAGCTCTGGGGTTGGGGCTGAGCTTAGGGGATATAGGGGTATAATGTAGGGGTTCTATTTTATAGGTTTTATTAAGGTTTTATAGGGTTGTATTAGGGTTTTATAGGGTATAATATAGGGGTTAATAGGGATAATGGAAAAGAAGATGGAAACCACTATGGTAGGGTATATATAGGGATAATGGAAAAGAGGATGGAAACTACTATTTAGGGTTTGGGGTTTGGGTTTAAGGGCTTGGGATTTAAGGTTTGGGGTTCAGGGCTGAGGTTTTTAGGGTTCAGGGTTTAGGGTTTGGGGTTTGGGTCTGGGATTTCGGGTTTGAGGTTTGGGTTTACGGTTTAGGGTTTGGGGTATAACAATGAACCTTCCCGCCACCCAAACAAAGGATGACCCCACCTAGTACCATTATAAAATGCTTTTACTTAGGTCGTGGAGATAGCAGGGCAGAATGGGACAGACCAGGATTTGGGGTACTTGACGTTCAGGGCCTCTGGTTGAAGTTAAACAACGTGACGGGACTTACGGGGCTTGTGGCCGCGTCATGAGTACAGTATTCACTGCACTCGAATAGCTGCTTTAAGTTTCAGGGTTTACTTGCCGGTGCTTAAGGGAGAGTTTTGGAGTGGATCGCTTTAATCCCGATGTAATCGCCCTGTATACCCCTATTACAATCCCTATCTTCACTTCCCGATTCCCCCTTAAGCGCCCGTAAGTTTAGGCTCCGAGCAGGGTTCAGGAGGGTTGTGAATTGGGGCTGCAAGGTTTTGGGCAGATTGGGTGTGTGTCGGGCTAGCAGGTGCTCCCTGGTAAACTGGGTTGCTGTAAAGGCACTTACATTGAGTTGCCATAATCTGGGTACATTGGGTTCAGGCTTACGGTTTAGGGTTTGAGTTACCATATGGTATATAGTAAATGTTAGGTTTTCCTTGCTATGGTGACATAATTCGCGTTCTAGAACAGCAGCCCGGTGAATGTAACTGGGGCTCTCTTCAATCCTTTGCGATAAGGATCCTCCTTGTGAAGATTGCAAATGAAGAAATCTGCGAGTTCCTACACCTGTACCCCGTGTAGTGACAGCAATCCGGGCTTCCGTGACCCTGAGTGCTCCATCATGTAGTGTGATACGGTTTACTAGCGGTTTCGGTTGTAGCCCATGTTTGAGTGGCAATTTTTAGTTCATGATACAGCCCTTCGCCCCGTGCAGGAAGTATCACTTGAATTCTTGGCTTGCGTACGATATGTAGGACTTTAGAAGGAACCTTAGAGCCCCATGCTTGCTCCAAGGAGTGTGCTGAAGAAGCTTGAACGATCGACAGTATCGCTCTGCTATGAGTGCTTGTCCTCTTCCTTGCTGTTCCTGCTCCTTCTTGTCGTCATATTACCAGGGAGCACCCTACACCCTTAACCATGTAGTAGTATACCGTCATAGTAGTAGCAGTAGTACTGCCACCACTGCTACTACTACTACTACCACTACTACCACCACTACTAGTGGCGGTGGGGGTTAAAGTTCTTGAACGGGAAGAAAGGAGCGCTGAAACCTTGCACTGGACAGCCTGCACCCCGCAACCTCCGTGTTAATGTAGAAGCTCAAAAAAGTACCAATGTTGTGGTCCTGTTTTGGGGTTTAGGGAATGGGTTCCTGATAGCATCACAGTATAGGAGTCCTCAACTAAGCTTCGAAACGATGTTGGTATTTTGTGGGGCCCCTGAATTCCTCTATAATCCCTAAACAGACCCAGTTTCCATATCAATTTCCATGCTATGCTTCATTTGATTCTCAATGCTGGGCAATTGCTTCGGCCCTTATCCCTACAACACTGGATTTAGTACTTTCCATTCTCTTTTCCAGTGCTACATGTGCTATAGTCTAAACTCCTTAAAGGGGGTTATATGAGGGAATGTATAGGGGAGTATTATAGGGGGTTATTAAAGGGAATACTACGAGTTTTGAGTATGGCTCATATACCCTCATTCCGCCTCAATCCTCTGTGTTACGCATGCTGGATGGCAGGGCACCATGTCCTTTTCTCAGCGGCGGGCTCAGCCTCAATGCTACATATGCGTTCAAGGTTTATGGTTGTGGATGAGGTCATCTAGCACCACTTAGGATCCACAAGATCATGTAGTTATTGGGTCATAATATATGTGAGCAAGATTTCCTCCATAATTCGTGTTCAAGGTGAAGAGCATGGCTTCAATATATGAGCAGAATCATACTGACTTGTGATGATGCGCAGAAATGCGCGCCACCCCACCTTGCTCCTCTAGTCTTACATCGCACTTTTCAACCGCGTGAAAGATTCCTTCTAGATCCTGTATTGGGCTCTGGTGGGAAGATGTGAGACAGGATGAGGTTTACAGCAGTGTCAGCTCAGATGCCTCTAAGTACAGTGCTCCCTGAGTGGATAGAATATGCAATTCCCCAAAACCAGAAGAAGATCCCCAGATATCCCATATTGTACCTACTCAAGCGGAACTCTGAGCGCTTCGCACCCGATGCTGCAAGAGTAAGAGGTTTGGGGATAGGAATTTATTAGGGGACTTGGGGGTCTAGCGCTTATGGATTTGCTGCTCTTGCCTCTTTCCACGCTTATCACGCCTTAGTCAGAGAAAGTGTGTCCAGCAAGCAGCAGGGATGCCATAAAGCTGAGAAACTGGCAGAAGCGCGGGCCAGCGCTTTTAGATAGATTTGTTCTTGGGGTTTGATGGTAGGCTCATATGCCTGTGCTTTCTGAAGTGTATGTAGCTTGTGCACCCTGAACCCTCAACCCCTAAACCCTAAACCCTAAACCCCTAACCTTTTCGAAGCCAATGGTCGCAGGGTTGAAGCTCAGGGTTGACGGTTGAGGGTTTAGGGGTTTAGGGTTTAAGGGTTTAGGGGTTTAGGGGTTTAGGGTTTAGGTTTAGGGTACTGGTAAAAGACTTGCAAAATTGCGTTCTATTCCTATTCCTATGATTATCATGAGTACTGTTTTCATTACTGTTATCTTAACAGTACCCGGGATGGGTTGGGCACCCCCCTCCCAACGACTTGAGGGAGATGTAGAGATTGTAAGGGGGTGGGGGTTTCAGGGTTTAGGGTTTAGGGTTTAGAGTATCCTGATGGTCTCCCCTTAGGACTTGTAAACCCTAAGTGTAAGGTTCAAGGCTAATACCTAGTCCTAGCCCCAGCACATGCATGCGGTCTAGGGGTTAGAGTTTAGACTAAAGGTCAGGAAAAAGAGCAAGTTGAGACCAGGTACTTTACTGTGCGATACTATACTGTAGTATCTCTTTCTCTCTCTCTGCCAATCTCTCCTAGAAATATGCTTATAGATAGCATGTTTTTTGGGCAATATGCCTGCCTACCGCGGTCCCCTAAACGCTAAACCCGCAGATAAACCACTGTCTCCACTTCATTGTCCATTTGCTTTCTATTTGGTCTTCCATTGTTGTTCGCCGCGTTAGCCGCCTACCCACATGGTAGTTTCCCAAAATCGAGGCATCCCAATAAAGAACCTGACATACCGTCATCGTTTTTCTAGCTCCTCCCAAAAGGGACACTTGCTTTATGGGAACCCCCGAATAAATCCTAAAACCTGATTCCTGAATCCTAATGCTAAACCCCTAACTCTCCACGTGGTCTCGTAGAAAGCCTAAACCCGTACACTCTAAACCCCTCAACCCTAATCCCTAAACCCTAATCCTTTAGCCCTAAACCCTAAACCCTATAGAATCCCTGGTAAAACCCCCATGCATGAAGCTTTGGCCAAGGGAACCTCGCTACGATGAGGAGGATGCAATCTCCGACAAGAGGCCATGGTTTCAGCTGTGGAATTTATAGGGGTATTATGTAGGGGTTATATAGGATTTTATTAAGGTTTTATAGGGTTGTATTAGGGTTTTATAGGGGTATAATATAGGGGTTATATGGCGATAATGGAAAAGAAGCTGGAAACCACTATAGTAGGGTATATATAGGTGTGATGGGAGGGAAAGTGGAAACTACTATTTAGGGTTCAGGGGTTTAGGGTTTGGGGCGTGGGGTTTAAGGTTTAGGGTGTGGGGTTTGGGGTTTAGGTTTCAGGGTTGGGGGTTTAGGGTTTAGGATCTGGGTTTAGCGCTTAGGGTTTAGTGTTGGATGGTTAGGGTTTAAGGTGTGGGGTTTGGTGTCTAGTGTTTTGGGGTTTAGGGTTTAGTGTTTGGGGGTCCTTGGAAGGTCATGGGGACATTGTAATCAACCTTGAACCTCCCTTCGCGCCTAATGAGAAAAGAACAGACTGCATAGTGGAACTATGTTGGGGGCAGTTTGCATACTTCGTGATCCGCCAAGTATTGAGGGAATTCTAGGTGGGTAGATACCTTACAGGTAGCCTTACCCTACTGGTAGCCTTACACAAGGCTTATGTAAGGCTTACACTGGAGACCTCGGATAGAAAAGGGCCATGTAAGGCTCAAAAGCGGCAAGCTGTCACCTGATATTATGCCGTAGACAGTAGGGCGTAGCTTTTAAGGCTTAGGGGTTGAGGGTTCAGGGTGTTTGTGTAGATTTCACCGTTTGTACTGAGGCTTGCGGTTTGTATGTTTTGGGGCTGGGGGTTTGGGGTTCAGGGTTTGGGATTTGAAGATAAAAGTTGGTTGTCCGCTGCTGGGCTTGAATTCAGCATATGGGGCCCCTGGTTCATCTTGACGGCTCCTGAACCCTAAACCATAAACCTGAAACTTTTGATGTGCAAGGTACACGTGATCAGGGCATTTCTCAGGGCGTTTTTCTCTCAAAAAGGGACTCATTTCACATATGCCTAGTTTTTTTGGGGGGGGATGGGTGGACGGGCTTGCGTCAACCTGCTTGCTGAAGAATGTATTTGTTTTGTTCTGTGGAAGCTAGTACCAGGACACATCAGATCAGGTATGTGTTTTTCTTGACGCCACAGGTCCTGCGGCATGATTTTAAGGTTCAGTGCTTGAAATTAGGAGCCTTAGGGTCCCTAAACCAATAACGAGTAACGAAACCACTTGGGTAAGTCTTGGACTTAGGCACGCCGAACTCGTGCATTTCACCTGGTGCGGTTTACCTGTGAGGAAGAAGCAAATGAATGCTTAGGTTGGGTACTGCCCCGCCTCAGTAACAGTTGGATAATACTTATAATATGATTATATATAGCCCTTAATAGGACCCATAATGTAGACTGTTACTGGGTGGGGGCAGTACCCAATGCTTAGGGTTGAGGGGTTTGGGGTTCAGGGGCCGCATCGGACCTAAGCCGCCCCAAATCTCATCCATGGTGCATAACCCACCCTTGAGTAGATATTATAATAAGACCCTCACATACCCCATATTCTATCTACATGAGGGGGACTATACTACTTGGTTGCTGGTTGTTTAGCATGGAATTGGGAAGGGAATCCCTTTGGCAATTTTTTATCGATCCCAAATCGCAATCCTGTGGAATCATCAGAGAGGCGTCTATATAGTCGAGGTTTTCAGGGTGTAGTTTTTTGTTGGATAGTCCCTGATTCCCCAAATCTAGGATTTGCAAGCGGTAGACTGCAGAAGCATGAGCAATCCAAGCTATAATTCTGAACCATCATACTGTAGACCCGTGATTAATAAACCCCCTCCTTTCAAGGGCCCTTAAGATTAGGATCCCTACTATAGTCCCTAAACCCTAAACCCTAAACCCCAAGCCCGAAACCCTAGGATCGCCATTATAATCCCCATTGAGGGGAGGGGGGTTTCAGTCAGGGGTCTACATTACCCTCCCCCAAAACGACATGGAACCCCAAAAGGTGCCATACTCAGACCGTAGGGTTTTGGGTTTAGGGATTTTGCTATCCCGAAATAGCATACATAGGTTCAGTACTGCCCCCACTAATTCACGGTGGGACAATACAATACCCTTCATGTGACTCCTGTTATCGGCTGTTAATGGGTGGGGGCAGGACGCAAACCTCTAAACCCTAAATAGTAGTTTCCACTTTCTTTTTCCATGGCCCCGAGAGAACCCTATATTATACCCCTCTATTCCCTTATTCCTATAACCCCAATACATAGGTGTGTATGTCAGGTGTACAGGCTAAGCCTTACACCTGTGATGGTGTTGACAGAAAATCAGAAACCCTAAGCTCCTAATCCCTAAACCTTCATCCCTTAGGGTTTAGGGTTTAGCGTGGTAAACCCTAAGCCCTAAACCCTAATTTAGGGGGGTAGTATGGAGGGGGGGGTACTACGGGAACCCATGAAAGATCCCAAAGCAAACAGGTATCCATCGCGGGAAGAAGACTCTGAGGCCGGGTGTTGGGCTTAAGGAAGGTTTAGGGTTTGAGGGTTTTGGGTTTGGGGGTTTAAGGTTTTTTTATGCTTTGACCCTAAGACCTTATTCTAATGGTTTAGGCCCTACTTTCTGGGCTTCAAAACGTAAGCCTAAACCCTAATCCCTAAACCCTAATCCCTAAACCCTATTCCCTAAACCCTAATCCCTAAACCCCAATCCCTAAACCCTAATCCCCAAACCCTATTCCCTAATCCCTAAACCCTAATCCCTAAACCCTAATCCCTAAACCCTAATCCCTAAACCCTAATCCCGCACTTCATGCCCCCCGAGCCCTGTGTCAAGCGTGTGTCTTCAGAATCAGAGCTTTGGGTTTATAGTCTCCTTAAGTAGACAGAATATAGGGTTTAGGGTGGGGTTTGGGGTTTATAGTCCCCCTTAAGTAGATAGAATATGGGGTATATGGGGATCTTATTACAATACACCCAAAGCTATAATCTACTTAAGGTGGACTATAGGTTTAGGATTTGGAGCAAGGGTCAGAACTCTAAAGCCTTCACCCTTAATTAATGCCTGCGCCCCGACTCGCTTGCAGCCCATGACCTCAAAAGGGAAGACGTCGCCTGAAACCCACAGCCCTGAACCCTAAACCCTGACGACTGATGAAACATGCCATAAACCATAAGCCGCTGAATTTATCATTCCCCGGAAGCCCCCTATACAGGGTTTAGGGCTAAGGGTTCCCTATTTAGGGTTTAGTGTATGGCCTCAATTGGAATTTCAATCTCAATGTTCTCCTAGGGATCACAACCCTTTGTTCTATATATCCTGTTTGAAACCTTACATATCCCTCTATAGACATACGTATAGATCAACCCCGAGCCCCTGAAACTAAGAAGCCATCAAAGCTGGGCTTTCTTCAAAACCCCAGCCGGCTGTGATGGCTACCACCCAAATTACTTCATGTTAAGGTTTAGGACTACGCCCTCGATTCCCACCTCCAAAAGATCATCTTCCTGCTCTTGATCTCAAGTTAACATCATGGTGGGCCCGCCGCACTAGGGGCCTTCAGGGGCCTCTTTTCCACAGCAGTTTCCGAACCTTCAGGGCCTCCAGGGGTTTTGAGGGCTCCAAGCCCTTTTCAGCACTTTGCAGAACTTCTCAAAACCTCCAAATTTGTCCACGGCCCTCCAGGGGCCTCCACGGCCTGCAGGAGCCTTCACAGGCCTTCAGAAAATGTGGGGTCCCATCAACACTATATGTCCACTCTCCAAAGGCTGACGTATTTCACTGCACTACCCTAGTAATGGGTGGGAACGGCCTACAGGCCGGGTGGGAATTTAGCATTGAGATTCATGCAGGAAAATCGTTGCGTGTAGCTTGGTGGAGCGTTCGGTAGCACAATAAATGTAGACTTAGGATCTCGCGGAGACACACGCAGACACACACCTGGTGAAAGAAAGAAGAAAAGCAGGTATGAATGCGAAATGAAAAGAGATTCGGCGAGGTTATACCCCTATATAACCCCTATACTATAATACCCCTATAAAACCCAAATAGAACCCTAACAACCCTATACAGCCCTTATATAACCCCTAGGTCTGCGCTGCGGAGACGCGAACCACAATACCAGATGCAGCCAAAGGAGCTGCAGAAGAGGAGCTAAGGCGGGAAGGATTGTTGGGTTTAGGGGTTTAGGGTTTGGGTTTAGAGTTTAGGTTGGGTCATTCCCCCACCCGGTAACTGTCCTTAAAGGGGGCCTTATTAACTCCTATTACTCCTTGTGGTAAGTGTTACTGCAAGGGGGAATAGCCCTAAGTTTAGGATTTAGGGTTTAGAGTTTTAGAATTTTAGGTTCAGGGCTTTAGATTTCTCGTTTAGGGTTCAGGGTTGGGGCTTTAGATCGGGTGTTCAGGATTCGGAGTGAGAGTGAGGGTTTAGTGTTTAGGTCTAGGACATAGGATAAGTTAGTAATAAGTGGGACCTTCGCAATACGGAGCATATTAAGGGGCTATACGTATAGGGCTTAGGGACCAGGAGGATTTTACACGGAGTTTAGGAACGTTATCCGAAGAACCTCGGCCGTGAACCCCAAACCTTAAACCTTAATACGTGTGGTATGACTCTCACAGGGTCCCTATTGTAGGGGATCGGAGTGACCGAAATCCTCTTATTGAAGTCTTTCCCCAGATACCTGCGGGGTTCTAGTTGTTTGATGTGCTGTCGCCCGCCATGCCTGCGTGCTCTTCCGTCGCGCAAACATTCTGGACGCGCCCTTGCTCGCTTCAAAATCGTGCTCTCGCTCGGAGCATCTTAAAAATCGGCGTTCTATATTGATTTTCAGTCAAAAAAAGGTGACTTTGCCTTTAAAGTAGTCTTGCTAGAGGGGTCCCCTACCGAACGGGTCGCGCCCCTGATTGATGAAAATTGCGCTCCCGTGCGGGACATCCTCAAAACTCAGAGTTTTGCTTACTCAACAACTACTCATAAATTGCGCTCCCGTTCGAGACAGCCGCTTTTTTTTGCGTCGTGATGGTCTTTATATCTTCGAAAATCGCGTTCCCATGCGCAGCATCCTCGAAATTTCGTCGATTTATCATCATCAAATTCGATCAAAATGAGGCCCCCGTGCGGAGCATTCGGAAAATTTGGGTCATTTATGAACGGTGATGCGTAGGAATTCTATACCAATTCTATACCAAACGAGTCCCGGTGTTCTTCGTTCGATGTGGCTTTCTGGGTTCAAGAGGGCGTATTTAGCGGAGGGCTCCGGTATAGCTTTGGTAAAGGATTTGTCGACTTCGTCATTCCAAATCTGAACGTTAAGTGGATGGATCCTATACTAATGCTCCGCTGAAGCTCGTCTTCTTCGTCCAAATTTTGAGGAAAATCGCTCTCCCGTGCGGAGCATCCTGAAAATTTTGAATAAAATCGCGCTCCCGTGTGGAGCATCCTCGAAGCTTCATCGCTTTTCGTTCAAAATCGCGTTCCCGTGAGGAGCGTCCTGAAAAATTTTGGAGAAAATCCCGCTCCCGTGCGGGGCATTCTAAAAATTACGTTGCTTGTTCGTTCAAAGTCCCGCTCCCGTGCGGAGCATCCTCGAAATTCGGTCGATTTTTCATTCTTTTATATATAGATATATTAATTTGCATGCATACATACATGTATAAATTATACATACATACATGCATTCATTCATCATACACACGTACACACATACGCACATACGTACATACCTACATACATAAACATTTCATACATACATACTCGCATACATACTTCTCATACAAACATTCATACGTACATGCATACATACTTACATTACATGACATTACATTACATTATATTACAGTACAGTACATTACATTACATCAGCTGCGCTCCAGCCCCGCCCAAAGCCTCCAAAAGCTCCCAAATGGGCCTGTTGAGACTTGCCAGCGAGGGCCGCCAACCATGGACAAGAGCCAGCTCCGTCCATGGTTCACGCCGGGCTCAAAAGCTGCGCCTGAAACCTGCCCTAAGCCCCCAAAAGCTCCCAAATAAGCCCCTTCAGACTTGCCAGTGGGGGCCGCCGCGAACCATGGATCCTTCCATGGTTCACGGAGGGCGAAAGCTGCGCCCGAACCGTGCCCAAAGCCCCCCAAGCTCGCTTGAAACCTGGGAGTAAGAGCCGTCCATTGTTCACGGCGGGATAAAAAAACCACGCTCGAACCCCACCCAAAGCCCCCAAAGATCATCCAAAATGCGTTCCCGTGCGGAGCATCCTCGAAATTCGGTTGATTTTCATTACATATGTATGAACACATACATAGATACATACATACATACATACATACATACATACATACATTGTGCGGCCCGAGATGGGGAGGTGCGGCATGCCGCCGGCGTGATCTGGCCCGGCAAGGAATCCTCGGTGAGTGCGGCCTATATGTTTCTGTGAGTATCTAAATGCATGGCCGCAGCAGACCCAAAACATTTGTACAGCGCGAATCACATTTACCCGGACAATGTAAGCGGCATATATATATATATATACACACACACATCTAGTTACACTCTTTCTTCATCCAGCTCACTCTGTCCGCGCCACATGCTCTCTGCTTCGTCCCCAATTATCGTCTCGTCTTCTCGTTCTTCTCTTTATTTCGGCGGGCGACGGCATCCTAATATTCTCTCATTTAGATTTAGGTTAAACTACACATGTGGAGTTTTCCGGTCCTTGCATTTATACGGCTTAGGAGGGTTTAGGCCGGTTGGGGCTTTCAGTCGCCCTATAAACCCCAACCCTAAACAGGCTACAATAACCTCACGCAACCCTGTGGTCAATACAGAACCTGGTGGAGTCCCAGCCAGGATGGCTGTATTTAAAGCTTGGAAGGTCGAGGGTCTCGGGTTTAGGGTTTAGGGTTTGAAGGGTTGAAGGTTAGGGTATAAGGATTAGAGTTTAGCGTCTAGGCTAAGGGTTCAGCCGCTGCCACCGCGTTTTAGGGTTTAGGGTTTAGGAAGCAGTGTCCTTGCCAGAAAGATTTTGAGATCGATGTGCCGCCTGACTGGGGCAACCTCCAAATTCCAAACCCGGCAACTTTGAAATCTTAAGCCCCAACACGTATTCTCTAGAAGCCCTAAACCATAAACAGTGAAACCTGGCTCCTGGACTCTATGGACCCCTGAGTTTCAGTTCCTGAGCCCGGAGCAGTGCAACCCTAACCCCTAGATTCCAAGCCCTAAACCCTAAGCTCTAAACCCTAAACTCTAAACCCTAAATCCTAAACTCTCAAAAGCCGAAACCCTTAACTTACTAAACCCTAGGAGCCACCTGACCTGCTTCAGGCCGGAGTCTGCGCCCAGCCCGCCCCCAGATGAAGAGCCGTGTTTGGACGCAGTTAAGGGTTCAAGGTGCGGGGTTTAGGGTTGAGGGCTTATAGTTCAGGGTTGAGGGTTTAGGGTTGCAGGTTTATGTCGGGTTGAGGCTTTAGGGTTTAGGGGTGCAAACAGTGTTTGTTTGGGATTTGACACTCAAGGTGTATTTTTTGTGGCCCTTGGTGCATGTATTAGGGTTCCTTAGGAACCCGGTGACATATTTAGTGTCCAATTTGGGGCCGATAAGTTAAGATCCTGCCACATTTAGGGCTTAGGATGTAGGGTTTAAGGTCCCTGTGTTGACTCCTTGGGACTTAGCTTGGACCTTAGACCCTTAACCCTTTGAGATTCCCTTATAATCCTATTATAGGTACCTAAATGGTAAACCCCTAGTAGCGGTCCTAAGTGTCACGTAGTCAAGTTTTAGGATCTAGGGTCTGGAAGTTTAGGGCTCAGCATTAAAGTCGAGGGTCAGGGTTTAGGGTTTAGTGGGGTGCGTAGGGCATAGGTATTCTGGTATGTCAAAAAATGGGTGCCCCTCTGTGCATTCCATTTCTCTGTACTCGTTGTTGTAGAGACTCCCCTGTGGACACCAAATTTCGGAAATCTTCATTTGAGGTTTAAGGATTTGGGCGCTTAGGATCCATAAAACCTAAGCGCTTTTGGAATCCAGGTTCTAGGTTTCAGGGGGTTGCTGGTCTAGCAGAGGAAGTCACATTAAAGGATGCTTATATTCTTGTAATAACGTCATTTTGGTGGCCCGATCATAATGCGACTTGTGATTGCCTTGTCATACAGGCTTTGGTTAGGGGTTTAGGGTTTAGGGGTTTATGTCTTAGGAGTTTAGAGGGTTTTGGGGTTGAGGGGGTTTAGGGTTTCGCGGTCTTAAATGGTCTTAAGTAAGGTTTGGGGTTCAGGGGTTTAAGTTTTAGTGTTTAGGGGGTTAGACTTTATAGGGCCTAAACCTTCAACAGTTTTCCGCAAATTCTAAGCCCAACACGAACTAACTTCAGCATTGACCGACGGAAAAAGAATGACAAAACTGAAGCCCAAAGCGAGTCTCTCATTCCAGAACTCAGGTCCTTGAACCCTAAACCAACCCTAAACCCTAAATCCCTAAACCCTAAACCCTAAACCAGAGTCTCTTATTCCAGAACTCAGGTGTCCCGAGCCACCATATGCGCAGGAGGTGACGGCCGGAACGGGAGCGACTGGGTGCGGTTTTGGTGTTACTGTTCAGAGATAGGGTTTAGGGTTTAGGGTTTAGGGTAAGGGGATGAAGAAGACAGATTCAGAGTTTACAGAACTGCCAAGCCCCAAGCACACGGTACTTGTCAACCCCCAAACATCCGTAGCTAGCCCGAGTAGTTTGCAGTTTTGAGATGTTTGTACTGTTTCGTGAAGTTAGTCCGATCACCCAAAGAACCTTGAGGCTGTCAAGAACCCTTTTAGATGTTGCAGACGACGAGATATGTGCTGCAATCCGAAGGGGCTTTGCAGTGGGGATCTGAGCCCTGACTCTCAACCTTAAACCCTCAAACCTACACAACCCGTTCGGAAACAAACCCCCAAAATTGTAGGCAGAACCTCCATAATTCCAAGCGTAGCAGGGGTGCGCCGCTTTCATCACACCCCAAACCTTGGGCTCTGCAATGCAATCGCTATACTGGCAGCCTTAGCCCCAAATCCTACTCCTTGACCCCAAACCCCGAATCCTAGGCCCCGAATCCTAGGCCCCGAATCCTAGATCCCAAATTCTAAATTTGTTTGCACTGAACCCTAAACCCTAAACCCCTACACCCTGGTCTTCTGAAAGTCACCGAAAAGCAGCCAAGGAGATGGGGCATTGCTGGCCAAAGGACCGGACAGACTCTTGGAGTCAAATGAGCCATAGTCTAAACTCCTTAAAGGGGATTTATATAAAGGGGATTATATAGGGGACTATTATAGGGGTTATTAAGGGGGATACTAGGAGTTTAGAGGGGACTATTATAGGGGTTATTAAGGGGGATACTAGGAGTTTAGACTATAGCTCAAATGAGCTATAGTCTCAAGTCCTTAAAGGGGCCTATCAAAGGGAGGGTTAGGGCTTAAGGTTTAGGGTCTAAAGTCCTCAAAGGGGGTTGTAAAAGGGAGGGTATAGGGTTTAGGGTCTAACGTCCTTAAAGGCGGGTTCTATAGGGATCCCTAAACCCTGATCCCTAAACCCTAAACCCTAATCCCTAAACCCTAATCTCTAATCCCTAAGCCCTAAACCCTAAACATGGTTTTCAACCCTAGCAGCCGCAAGCTCTGGCTCTGGAAGTTGGCTTTGGGTTCCGTATTTTTGGGTTTTGGGATCTGGGGTTTTGGGGTTTAGGGTTTAGGGTGTAGGGGCTACATGAGCTATAGTCTACACTCCTTAAAAGGGGTTTACATATACTCCTCTGGGGTTTAGGGTGTAGGGTTTTAGGGGTTTAGGGTTTAGGGCTTAGGGAGTTTGGGATCAGCATTTGAGGAATCTAAACCCTAAACCCCGCACAAGCTGGGCGATTTGAGGTTATAGTCCCCCTTAAGCAGATAGAACATGGTTTTGGGTAAATTACAATATGGTCCCCATATACGCCGGACTATAAGGGGTTTTAGGGCAGAAAAGGGTTGAAGATTTCCTGCCTGAGGGCTTGGGCCTCGCCATTCAAGGCTTTGACAATTTTGGACGCACAGTTTCGGCTTTAGAGGTTCGAGCTCGGGGACAGGGACTCTAATTAGGAGTTAGCCCGCGCGCGGTTTAGGGTTTAGGGTTTAGGGTTTAGGAACTTAGAAGGATATACAGGCTTCTGATCTCGAATCGCATTTCTCCTCAAATCATGGGCCATCGTACAGTCCCCACACTAAGGATCCAATCATTCTAGGGCGAGGTGCAAACTGCCCAAGCCCTAATTCCTAAACCCCCAAATCCTAAAAGTTGTTCTTGCTGTCGGGGTCTTAGGGCTTTTGGGTCAACCCCCTACACCCTAAACCCCAAACCTGGAACCATGAAGCCCCCAAAACTCGAGCCAAAACCCGTAAACCGGAAACCCTTAGGTAGGGTCTTGAAGGATAAGGCTTTTCTACAGTGTCTCTTCGGAGTTTAGATCAAATCCTGTTTCTTTTCGTGAGGATCTGGAGGATAGGGCTTAGGGCGGGGGGTTAAGGTTTAGGGCGTAGGGTTTAGGGTTTAGGGGGGGGGTTAAGGTTTAGGGAAGGTTTAGGGCTTGGGATTTGGGACTGCGCTTTTCTTCGTTAAGGACCTGTTGAACACGAAGAGTCGCAAGTTCTGAATATAAGTTCAAATGATTTGCGCAAAGCGCTGAGTCAAAGCAAGACAGTCCTTACAGGACCCTCGAAAAAGATCGAGCATGGGGCTTCGTTACAACCTGTTTTACAACCTACCCTAACACCGAAGCTTCGTTCTGGGCAAGTACTTGTGCGGTTAGGGAGGCTTCGTATTGTAAGTATATGTATAACCCCTGTAAGCCACATGATAAGCGGAGTTATCCCCATGATTAACCCACTTACTTCGTCCCCCTGACCCTCCAACCCCAAATCCTAAATCCAAAATAAGGTAGTAGTTTCCCTAAACCACGTCTTGGGCAAGCCAGGATTCTGCCGTCTCTCCAACATCGCAAGAGGCCGGTACTGCCTCAGACTCACATGGCTCTCCAGCGTCATACCTCGGCGCACCCGCGGGCTGAAGCTTAGCCCTATAACAGGTTTTACGGTTCAGGCTTTAGGGTACGGATGTGGGTTCTATCAGGGTATATACGGCTTCGGAATATAATGGTAATCAGTTATGGGAAACGAAAGTGGAAAATGAAATGGAACCTGGAATTATGTAGGAAGTCATTGGGATAATTACTGGTACCAGGGTACCTCAAATAAACATCAACATGGTACTGGTAGTTAATCAGTGAAGAAGTTCTTTCTGAAGGCTGTAGCTGAGAGTGAACAATAATTATCTCATATTCCAACATACAACTGTTCTGTTGCCCATCTCGTTTCCTTCCTTGGGTCATTTCAGACGGAGTCGTGTAGTTTTTAAGTAGGAGGACCCTGACATGAACCCAAAAATACTACAATCCTTATTACGTGGAAATGGCACCTCTAATTTGGGAAAATCCCCAGAGTCACGTTATCCCTGCGTCATTCCCGCACCCGCGTGTGCCGTTCGCGCCTGCCACGCAAAAGATGCACGTCTTGCTGTCCAAGCTATGCAACAGCAGAGAAAATAATCCCACACTGTCATGGCCATGGTAGATTGAGAACAGGATGCCGATGAAGATCGGGTTTCCATTGCAGTGGAAGTTGTCATGGCAGCTTTAACTGCTTCAATTTGGGCAGCGGCTGCTGCTGCTGCCGCTGCTGCTAAACCGGCTGCAATCCACCTAGCCTAGCTAATACATGGAGGGTTGTCAAAAGGAGGTGTTACTTTGGGGACACAGGACATATGTTCTATGGGGGTCCCTATCACGGACTAGATACTGCTTTTTGGGATGCTCTTGTAACCCCTAAACCCTAAACTGTAATCTTGTAAACCCTCAGCCCTAAACCCTAAACTGTATATACCCTCATAATCGTGCAAGTCAGCTTGGGCAGCAATTTGCAGAGCCCCTGCAGCGTGCTTGTGACTCCAACTGCTGTGTCATGCCAGCCCTCCAAAAAAGCGAAGCATTGGGTAACTTAAGATTTAGGATTTAGTTTTTAGGGTTTGGGGTTTGGGGCTTAGGGCTTAGGTGTAGGGTTCAGGGTTTGCATTTTAGGGTTTAGGGCTTAGGGTCAGGCCACCACCCAGTAATGGGTAGCACACAGGATTATTGTAGGTATGTTAAGGCCCTATGAACTCCAAATTTAGGGGCTATTATGGTAGGGGGGATGGACCTGGAGTAGGGGGGCTTAGGGGCTCTAGGGGATTAGGACTTTCCTGAACCCTAAACCCATTGAGGGTGCAGGGTCTCCAAGGGTGGAAGTATAGTCGTTAACATCTCGCTGCTGTTTCGAGACACCTTTGCAGAGCAGGGGACAGGAGGGTTTCCCAAAATTAGGAGTACCTTCAAAGGGGTTTGTATAAAGGATATACAGGATTCAGTGTTTAGGGTTTAGTGTTTCGGGCTT